>CP136065.1:159682500-159914067 GCA_032622095.1 Siphonodentalium dalli | reverse complement strand
TGATTATCATATGTTGGAAATAACAAAACATAGTAACAAGAGTCCCATTTACCGTATTATCATGTCAGTATACCCAGTTCTAACAGGGACTTGGCGATTGTTGGTGGGTACATGTAGGTGTTGTGGGGAGGGATGAATACATGTTTACACCTCAGTTTTTTTCAATGGTTGGTAATTTCAGACTTAAAATAGGTTGAAATTGTTGTGATAGTTTATTTTACCAACCAATAGTTAGAGGGAATGTTTTTTTCAGACCACAGTGAAATATTTTTCAATTGCTGGTAAAATAATTAGATTGAAATGGCTATCAGGGTGCCAGCTAGATTACAACAGTCTAGCAGTGGGAAATCTTTCAAGAGGGACTTGTTGGAAAAACAAAGCCAACCCATCCGCAGGGGGTTTGGGAGGGGCAGGTATATGGTCAGAGAGTCCCCGGATGGGGATGTCATCCTTGAAATCCCCCCAATGAACCAGACAAATCTCCCGACACCCCTTAAGGTTGGAAAATTTCCCAATTGATGGATATTTTCAGACCAAAATTATGTAAAAAAATATGCTGCTGTTGGTCTATATACAACACATTAATCCTTAACTGTACATACAAATAATGAGAACACTCTCAACGGACAACATACAAGTGATTTTTGTGTAATATGTTTCTAACAATAAAAGTTGTGTCAGGCCTAGTGGCATGATATTTCTAACTTGAACATTTTTACCAAAGTTGGGGGGGGGGGGGGGGGGAGACACTCCGACACCAGTCCTGTCGCCACAGCTCCATGAGGAGGGGTGCAAGGAGGATGCAAATATAATTACCTGGATATGGTATGTTGGGTCTCCCTTAAGGGGTGGTGCGGATGAATATTCTAAGGTGGATAAACCCAACTGAGAGCCCCAAGCCACTATAACTATAATCCTCCCCATTACAAGTATACCACTAAATAAAAAAAACAATTCAGATACCAAATGATAATTTCGCGATTTCAGGTGTTCTATTGTAAATATATCTATTAATACATTGCATTCAGGCTACCATTAGTTTGCGTGCCATATATATAATTGGACAGGGACATGACGACCCAATTTCTTCAGTAGATTTTGGTAGTTTCCGATACGATATCTTGATTCCGCTTCGTTCAATTTCGCCAAGTTATATGTCAAATGAAAGGGAATTTTATTGCGAAAAAGACACACCTGAGGCTATTTTGGCTGCAATTATCAATTTCTAGAATTGATTAGGGTTTTGATAGTTGGTGTGGTGTGGTTTTAGCCAAAATCGATCATTTGAACCTTGTCACTGGTGTAGTCTAGTAATTTTTCCCAGGGGCCTGTGCTGAGAACATGCAACAAAACATGTCCGTTGAGTATTATCTTCTGAGTCTCGGTGCGAATGGCGATAAATTATAGTCCAGCTCATCTTTTTCTGTGCGGGTGCCTCCATCTCGTCAAAAAATTGCTAGGAAGGTAAACAAAAATCTACTTTGAAGTGGAACATAAAACGGGACAGTAATGAATTTCAGGCAACAGGTGAGCAATGTTCAATGTAGATGGATTCTCCAATTCAGTCATAAAAGTAGACATGGGAATGGTCTATTATTCATTTGGAGGGATGTTCAGGAAATATAAGCAGATAACAGGTCCATGTACATGAATAAGTAATACAATAATTGCAGAAGGACGACTACTCCTCAGTGGGAAATGTTGGGATAATAATTAATATGTTTAACAAACGGCCTATGGTTGTTTGTTCAACTTATTATCTGAACATTTCCTAAGGCAGGGTTTCCGCCAGGCCGGCTGCGGATCCGCCCCATAGACCCATTCCCCCCCGTCGGTCGTTGCATAAAATCCCGCTCATACACAAATAAATGACGTTATTAAAAACTTATTCAGTCTTCTCTGTGTCGACAGGCTATATATCTACACTTATTTTCATTAATATTGACAAAATGAAATCGACACAGTCCATCTCCCGAAAAAAAAATAAGAATAGCACGCAAATACATTGGAGCAAAACATCAAAGGCGGAAAACATCAATGCCATCAGAATAAGCTGAGCAGGACTCTGTGCGGTATGCCGAAATGCTCGAGCTTCACGTGCGTCAGCTGCAGACTTTTCTGGGCCTAATGATTTTCCAGGAAACCACAGAATTATTGCTGAGCATGTTGCAATAATATGGCCATAGACAATGGTTCCGATTGTTGTCGACATCAACAAGTTTTGTAAATAACTGTTCGAAAATTTTACGAATGGTCCTCGGAAAGTGAATTTAGTGGCGCTAGTCTGCTAGCATCACCAAATTCGCCTTCTGTGGAGTTAATTCTTGAATACTAAAATACATTTTCCAAGCCCTTGAATTCCTTAGGTTTCCGACCCCATCCGGAAAACCTTTGATTCCCTTCAAACCATGGGGAAAAAGTCACGAATAGTTGCCCAATAGAGCGATTGTAAGATCATTATAAATTAGAATATCCAATTACGCAAGGGGAGACTCAAGCTGAAAGTCCATGTTTAGTCCCCTGCTGCTTAGCAAGGGGACTGAATTGTTTTACGGAAGAGTGGTAACGTCGGAAGAGCTATACTCGTCCTTGACCTCGGTTAACGGGTACTAATATACTTGTATGGCGCGCATCTATACTCACAAATCGACTCCACCCACTCGGCACTCGCATGTACAATTTTAGTTATAACTTATATATCAGGATGTTCCACCCACTTTGGTGTTCTAAAAACCACCGGAAAGAGATCCGTTAATCAGTTTAATATAACGTGACTGCCATTCTGGGGTGAAGGTCAGAGTATAGCTCTTGCGACATTCCCCCGCCACCCTGTTTTGCAGCTTGGGGAGACTAGCGATGTAGCACTCTGATCCCAGTTTGACCTTTGCACTGGCCTCCACATTGCACCAAAGTTTTCATGTCTGTCCACATTCCTAAGATTTCAGTAAATCACCTTTAAAAAAACGCTGGGTGCTTAGTCTGAGAATGCACATTTTTGCGAGCACTGTTTACAGAAGGACACTAGTTGACATCCTCGTTCGTTTCTGAAGGCACCGTCCGCCGTCGTGATTGTGTCGCTTCCGTCCATCATTAGCCGATTAGATGTGACATGCTGATGGCACGTGCATGTGTATTTCTCCGTGTCTCAGATGCATGGAACTGGTGTTTCCGCCGCTGTTGTAAAACGGAACATTTTTGTATGCATGCGCGAACCATGGTCGCTCCCACCGAACTGTGCCCCCCCCCCCCCCCCCCCCCCCCCACCCAGGACCGGACCCATTTATTTTTCCCTAGCGGAAACCCTGCCTAAGGGAACTACTCATCATTGAGTATTTAGTATGGAATGGGGTAATGTCATATATGAGCTGCTGTTTATGCAAAGCTTTTCTTCAATAACGGATTCTCTATCTTCCAAAAGACCATCTTTACGCTTTGATCCCAATTGTACATGCAACTTCACACAAATTAATCGGGGATACTTTTTTTAAGTTGTTGAATTGAACACTTCATTTCTGGAAATACAATTGTAATTCATTTGCAGACTTTGAATTGAACAACTCCATTTTAACCCTTTTTTAGCTCAACTTACTTTGTAAGTTTGAGCTATTGCCATGGGTTGGCGTCCGTCGTCCGTGTGTGCGTGCATCCGTCAACAATTTCCTTTGGCGCGGGCTACAGGTTGTACCTTTGGTCTGATCTTTATGAAATTTGTCATGAATGTTGACATTGACATGTAGATGAGAACGAGTCATTTTGTGGTCATTCGGCCAAAAAACATGGCCACCAGCAGCCATCTTGGATTTTACTCTTTGCATGACTAAATCATTTGGCGCGGGCTACAGGTCGTACACTTGGTCAGATCATTATGAGATTTGTCTTGGCTGTTGACATGTAGATGGGAACGAGTCATTTTGGGGTCATTCGGCCAAAAAACATGGCCGCTGCTGGCCATCTTGGATTTCAAAATTAAATCCATTGGCGCGGTCTACAGGTCGTATTGTTCGTCTGATCATGAAATTTGTCATGGATGTTTATCTTGACATGTAGATAGGAATGAGTTATTTTGGCGTCGTTTGGCCAGAAAACATGGCCGTCAGCAGCCATCTTGGATTTTACTCTTTGCATGACCAAATCCTTTGGCTCGGGCTACAGGTCGTAGCTTTGGTCGGATCGTCATGAAATTTGTAATGGATGTTAACAATGACATATACAATGTAGATGGGAACGAGTCCTTTTGGGGTCGTTTGGCAAAACAACATGGCCGCCAGCAGCCATCTTTGATTTTACTCTTTGCATCACTAAATCCTTTGGCGCGGACTACAGGTCGTAGCTTTGGTCAGATCTTTATGAAATTTGTCATGAATGTTAACAAAGACATGTAGATGGGAACGAGTCCTTTTGGGGTCATTCGGACAAAAAACATGGCCGCCAGCAGCCATCTTTGATTTTACTCTTTGCATGACTAAATCCTTTGGCACGGGCTACAAGTCGTATCTTTGTTCTGATCCTAATGAGATTTGTCATGGATTTTAACAATGACATGTAGATGGAAAACGGATCATTTTGAGGTCATTCGCCCAAAAAACATGGCCGGCAGCAGTATTTTACTCTTTACATGACTAAATCCTTTCACATACCCCGCTGGACAAAACAAGTGTCCATTGGCACCGCTGTGTATTTGCCGTTCGGCTGCGGTGTCAGAGTTTGTAACTGCAGTTGAGCACCGTGGCCGAACGGCAATCACACTGCGGCCAAACGGCAAGTTCACTGCGGCCGAAAGGCAACTACCCTCGCGGTCGAATGGCTTGTACACCGTGGTTAGATTTCTGGTTTGTATTGTCTTTTTTCAGTTTGATGAAAGTACACCGTAGCAACTACACCATGCCGATTGGCAATTACACCGCGGCCCAACTGTAGTTAGCCGGTGGAGCCGCGGTGTAGTTGCATTTCGGCCACGGTGGCAACGCTAACTGCACCGCAGTTAAATGGACACTTGTTTTGTCCAGCAGGGTAGGGTACAGGTCGTATCTTTTGTTGGATCATCATGAAATTTGTCATGGATGTTAACAATGCATGTAGATGGGAATGAGTCCTTTTGGGGTCATTCGGCCAAAAAACATGGCTGCCAGCAATCATCTTGGATTTTACTCTTTGCATAACTAGGCCATTCAACTTTCCACATTCCTAATCACTCTATTGACTGTAACACATGAAATTATTCCCTTTCGAAGTTGAGCAACAGTGTCATTGATACTTTCATTTACTAAATGGATTCTTTCATTCTGTTATAAAATTAAAGTAAACATTACAAATTTACAATGGTCTATTATTCATTTGGAGGGATGTTCAGGTAATAAGACTTGACAATAGACATACAAAATAGATAAATAAAAGGAGGACTCTTCTTCATTGGTGTAAAATGTTCAGATAATGAGTTCAACAAACAACATTTCATCGTTTGTTGAACTTATTATCTGAGCATTTTCTAAGGCAACTACTCGTCAATGAGTATTTAGTATAGAAAGGGTTAAGGCACAAACGTTCAAATGAATTTTTTTTACAAGATTTACATGGAATGGAATGTTATTTGCTGGCAATGACGGCAATGACGAGGTCATGGAGGTGAAGTTGAAAAACAGCGTGGTAGCTGTCAGCGTTTCGCAAACCGGAACAGACACTGTCAATGTATTTTCGTGCGATTCGGGCAAAGCTATTCGGGTAATAATGGACTTTGACCCAAAATTGACATTTGTTAAATTTCTTGTCACTGAAAGTGAACCAGGACTGCAGAGTGACTCAGCATTGCCATTGACAACAAATCGAGTTGAACTTGATGCCTTCAAAATACTTATAAAATTGTTATTTTATTAAAAGTTTCGCCACAGTAAACGGTGTGAAATATTTGACATGAAACAAGTCCATGACAGGACAATTCATTTCTTAATTTATAATATTGGAACTATATAGCCTATTATAGGCACGTGTGATACATGTACACCAAATTGAAGGTATATATACATGTACATGTAGTTCACTGGTGAGCATTGCGACATTTAGAATCTTCAATTCCTCTATGGAACCAATCATGAAAGTCTGTTATTGTGTTTTCATACCACTTGCATCCAAGCAGAGTTTGATGTATAATTTCAACTAAAAAAAATTAGTCGTGTTCGACTGTCTGTCTCCATTTGGATGCATTTTAAGTGGTATGACTACCCACTAACAGACTTCCAGGAAAGGTTCTATAGAGGAATTGAAGACTCCAAATGTCGCAATGCTCACCAGTGAACTAAATGTAGATAGTCCTTCAATTTGATGGATCACAGGTGCCTATAGAACCAATAATTAAGAAATGAATTGTCCTATCCATGACTAGTCTCATATCAAATATTTCACACTGTTGACCTTCATGGGTGAAACCTTAAATTGTTAATTTAATTCATTTAAACATTAATAAAACATGAAGTACCAGTTCTGACAGGATCTTTTAACAATCAAACCATATTCCAAAGGTCTAAATACTTTCCGATAAAACTACTGTAGTTTTGGCCAAAAAAAATAATAATATTTTACCTACCTACCTACCCAAGTAAAAAATTTAGGGAGAGGGGAAACACAAAATCTTATAAGTGTGGCCTAATATAACCATGTAGAGACAACAACGAGCTGGCATCGCAGAGCCAGTGTGTACAGAAGTGGACTTGGCACATTTTGATACAGCTCGCTAAAAATAGAGGCAGATAAAAGTTCGTGACTGCCTGAATGTGTTGACATAAATTTTTTTGCAGATTTTAAAGATGGATGCTGATTTCTTCGATGTTCTTGAAGAAATTGAGGTTATAGAATGTGATGGGGTTGAATGTGATGGCTTCTCCATTGAAGGAAGCGACAGCGAGATTGATGGAATGGAAGATTTCACTTGTATTGATGAAGTTGGTGAAGATGATACAGTGAATAACAGGTATTTTAATAGCCTTTTGACATGTTCTGGCACTAGGGCTTAAAAATTGTCAAACGGTTTCGAGAAAGAAAATGGGAATTAAACAGACATGGCTCGTTAGAATGGAGGGTCTTGGGGTGACCGGGATACAGAATTGTTTGGGGTCGACCAGTCAAAAATGGGCAGGGCTTAGAGACGTATCACTTTTCTGTCCAATGAATTTACTGAAATCATTAAAATATCTTCCACTTCTTTGGAACCACCTGACTGATTAATCTGACATCTGATGTGAAGAGTCCATGGATAGTTGGGATTCAGATTTATTTAAATAGGGTTGGCGTTTAAAAAAAGTGGCAGAGTTGGACTTAACACTCTACACTCCAGTACCCTGAAACTCCTCACAACATCTTGTTGAGAGACCATGCATAAGATAGATTAAGGCCACATTTGCTGAATGTTAATTGGGTTTCAGATTTTTTTAATGGGGCCATCTTGACAAAACGGTGTTAGATCTGCATGCATAGATACTTAACACTTCCCATCCAAATATATTTTCATACCTGGAAATCTGGCGCATGTACTTTCATTTCTTGCACAACTTTTAATTGGTGTAAACATTTTTTCTCCGCATGAATTCTGTGAACCCATGTTTTTCAATCTATTAAAACAGTTTTTGGTGAGTTAAAGACAAAGTGGTGGCACTCTGTCTTTGACTAAGAATGAGAGGAAATGTTGCAGAGGGACAACTAGTAATCATGTTCATTTAAGCAATATTTGGCAAATGATCGGTTACAGCCAGTAATCATGTGCATTCAAGTAATCTTTGGCTTTAGATCGGATACAGTGTATCAATGATGTTGATTTCTACAAAGTATGTGTGTCGCTTATGTCTAATTCCTGACCAGAATAATGGTCTTTTGAGGTAACAGTGTTATGTTATCACTCTGAGATACAGTCCTTCATTCAAGCAAAATTAGTTGCCATTTGGAAACTTTGTAATTTCACACTGGAGTCTGATCCATCATTTGTTATGGAGATATAAACACATTGTAATAAATGATCAGAGTCACCATAATTTTTAAGTTACCTGTTGTTACAATTGTGCACCTTTTTGGTGTTAGCTGTAAAGATCACATGTTGCATCATTATCCCTTCTTTGGACCTGGGTGAATATTTGAAAACAGTACAATTTGGAGTATTTCAATTCAAAGTTCAAATTAGGGTTTGCTTCGGCATGCTGGAATTATTTCCGATTACTATGGCAAGCAAAGTAGTAAAACATATCACCCCTGTTACTAACAAACAACAATCGGCTACACCCATAGTGGTCATTTCATCAATCTAAAATATATTTATTGTTATTACCTTTTGTAGTCTTCAGAATCCCAGTCTTCGTCTGTACAGTCCATTCAGTTTAGAAAGATCAACTGACTTTCATGGACCTTATTTTGGGTAATATTAAGTGGCCATAGGCAACTGAAATTAAACCTAAAGCTAGGCGATGCAGGAGGAGTGGAATGCTTTATTGGTGTATGCCCCAGAATTAAAAACCACACTCACACATGCTTTTCAAAATTGTTTAGCCTGACAAATTTTTTTTTACTTTGCATGGCCTTAATACAAATGGACATACATCTCCTTTTATTCAACAGATAAACAAACTTGAAAAAGTCGACTAATATACAAGCAACCAGAAATCCTCAACACTCGCATTATAAACACTCTGTTTTAGAGCCAAACTGCTTGAACCCAAAAGAGTTAATTTTAAATTTAACATTATTCTTGTTTCAGTTTAGATATTTCAAAGACTCAAACAAATCCCAGCAACAATGCATCTATTACAACATCTACCCCGAATGCAGGAAACAAGTCAACTACCAAAGCTACAAAAGCCACACCTAAATCTACAAGTCCAGTAGATAAGCCTGTTTCCAGACATTCTACTAGAGGAGCTGCTACCGCACAGAAGAATGACAAGGAAACTCCAACAGCCACTCAGGCCCCAGCGACGAGAGCTGCAGTTCAAGCAGCAGCTAAATCCACCCCAGTCTCAGTTCAGACTACTACAACTTCAGACAAAACAGTGGCAGCTACAACAGCAGCTGTTACTAAGCCTACACCAACAGCTAAAGCTGCTACCCCAACAACAATGTCAACTTCCGCTGTTACAGCAACAACAGTTGCTTCCATGGCAACAAAGACAACAACTGCTTCATCTGCAACAATGGCAACTACTGCTTCCACAGCAACAACAATGGCATCCACAGCAACAAAGACAACAACTGCTTCATCTGCAACAATGGCAACTACTGCTTCCACAGCAACAACAATGGCATCCACAGCAACAAAGACAACTACTGCTCCTATGGCATCAACAACTACTTCCATGGCAACAAAAACAACTACTGTTCCCATAGCAACAATAGCTGCTTCCACAACAACAACATCAACTGCTACCATAGCAACAACAGCTGCTTCCACAACAACAAGAACATCAACTGCTACCATAGCAACAACAATTGCCCCCATGGCATCAAAAACAACTACTGCTGCCACAGCAACAGCAACTGATTCCATGACAACAAAGACAAGTACTGTTCCCAGAGCAACAACTGCTTCAACGACAACAAAAACAACTACTGCTGCCATAGCAACAACAGCTGCTTCTATGGCAACAAAAACAACTACTGCTGCCATAGCAACGAAAATGACTTCTCCCACTTCAACAACAGCTAGTTCTACTGCAGCTGTAACTAAGCCCACAGCTTCCGATGCTGAAAGTGCCTCTGTTAATAAATCCCAGATGAATGAAGGGAAAGTAGGTGATAAGGATGCTTTGAAGAAAACTGATTCTTCCATTGGCAAAAATGAGACTCTACAATCTACAAATGGCAAAACACAGAGTGTGTCAACAACTAAATCTGATAGTAAAACTATGACGCATGTTCCCGAGAAGAAAGCTGCTGGTGGGAAGAAGAAGACTCCTATTTCTGCTCAAAAGAAGAAGGAAAAGAAAAAGGAAAAAGTGTTTGAATCGATAAGTTCGGACGAGGAAGGAGGAAGGAGTAGACATGGATTTTGGAGATTTAGCGAGTGGAGATTTCCCTGACGAGTGGATGGTGCTGGATGAAGATAAAGGTAAATACTCCCAACAGTTAAATTATAGTTATTTTTAAATATGATTATTTGTGAAGGGCTTAGATGAAAACAAAACTGATTAGCTGTTTGTGTTATTTACTAGACTCGTAGAGAATGTTTTTCAATTATCATCTTCATTAACTTTTTGACATGTAGAACTACAGCCAAGGTTGGCGCTGAACCAAACAAATTTCTTGCCAAATGAATTTTTTTATTTTGAATACCAAAAGGGCTTGCCAAATTTGAATTGATGTTATAATTTAGGAATATTTAAGAACAATTCTCAATTAAAGATAAAATGCATCCATTTCACACACAAAATAAATGCTTTCGACACTTGAGTTAGTATTATTAGTATATTTCAAAGTAGAAATGTTACAAATTACAAGTCTCCACATCAAAGCATACGTATTGTTTCGACTCTATCGGTGTTGGAGACAAATTAGCCACTAATTAATCTGTGCCATTAATATTCAACTGATTAACCTACATGTATTGTCTTATGGATCTTAATTCCTTGGCCATTAAATACCGACCATCATATATACAATGTGGAATACAATGTTGTCATTAATTTGCATTGTTACAATGATTGTGCACATGGCCTCCAAGATCCAAACAAACAGTATTAACTGTAAAATCAATTTTATTGTTAAATTTTGCTGTTTTGTGCAAAGTGACGTAATCTTGAGTAACGAATGACCGGTTATAAACAAATTACTTATAAATACCAACCTCGATACAAAACATAACATCACTTTTTCTGACTGTCATATTTAACCACAGTTGCTTAACTATCCATACATCTTTGAATGTCTGTTTGTTTTTGTCAATTGTTGATGATTGTTAGTAACTTTCAAAGGCGCTTAAAAAACATAAAAACCCACATGCCAAAACTTGCGACCCCTGATTACAGCTCAATATAATTCAGTTTTTATAAATCCTTTTTCTGCTCAAATATATGTCACCTAATTTTGACTTTTACTTTGAAATTATACAGTACTTTAGTGCGGAAATGATGTCATTTTACATTTATGCAAATTGGTTGCATCAAATCTTTTAAATTTTTATTAGTGAAGAACTGAGATTTAATACTGAACTGGTGGAAAAAGTGGGTCACCTCAGCACCATCTTGAAGATTGTTACCAGAGCAGAGTATTCCATTTTATATATTGATAAATTGGCTTATTTTGTATTTTCGTTCCAAAATTAGGGAGTAATAGTTCATCTAAAGATAACATTGTATTTGTGCATCTTGAGAAACTGTCATTTATTATTTTACTGAAATTATTAAGAAAATCAAAAAAGAAAACTAATATTATCAAATACACTCATAGATTTATTTTTGTAGATAACTATTATTTTGTCTTGAAAGCCAGGAATTATCAATTTGAAAGAATTGTGCCAAATTTCACGAACAGTATCTTACCAGAATATAAACCAATGTCTGTACTACTTTAGTGTTCTAGCATTTCAATCAATGCACTAGATTAAAGTGTACATGTACATAGCTTTCTTCGTCTATTGAAGATATATTTTTTAGAAAAATTGTTGTAAAATTTTCAATGTGTAAACTAGCATCACTGTGCCACCTCAAGTACAGTTGAACCATTGGTGAATCATTATGTACTAAATACAATCAAGTCGAGTATAAAATAACATACTTTTGTAAATAGCATGACATTAACTTTTTGTCAAAGGAATGGAGCTGGATGAGATAAGTGATGATGAACTAGACGTTAAGCAAAAGACACCCAAGCCAGCAAAGAGGAATGCTAGACAGAGTATCAGCAATACTGACGTTAAAAAAGCCCGAACAGACAGTCCGCAAACAGTCGGAAAACCAGCCCAATCACAAGCTAAACCAACCCAAGAACTTCCTTCAAAGTCAGCTCAAAATAAAGCTGCAAAACTAACCCAGACTCACGCTGCGAAACCAGCTCAAGCCCAAGCGGGAAAGACATCCCAGATTCAACAGGTGAAGCCAGCTCAAGTGCAAACGACCAAACCAGCACAAACACCAACAACAAAGCCAGTTCAAACACCAGTGAAATCAGTTCAGAATAAACCTGTAGTCAAGATGGAACCTCCAAGCCCACGGACAGGAAATCAACAAATTAAGACAGAGGCACTCAGTCCTCAAACAGGGAGGCAACAAGTTAAAAATGAGCCCACTAGTCCAAGAATTGGTAATCAACAAGCGCCAGTTAACCAGAAAAATATGCCCAATACACAGCCCAGACAACAGGCACCTCCACAATTCAAATATCCATCTGCACAAACACCTCAAGGTCAACCAAGATCGCAAGCGCCTGTCCAGCAGAAAAGTCCACAGGGTCAGCCAAGACCACAAACACCTGTCCAGCAGCAAAGACCACAGGGTCAGCCAAGACCGCAAACACCTGTCCAGCAAAGGCTTCAAGGTCCGCCAAGACTGCAAACACCTGTCCAGCAAACAGCTCAGCAGGGACAACAGAAACCACAAGCAACATCTCAGCCCAAACAACCAGCCATGCAACAAAAACAGCAAACACCTGGGCAAAATAGAACACCTTCACAATCTCCAGCAAGAAATTCAGCCCAAAATAGGACACCCTCACAGTCACCAGCCAGACCTCCGACCCAGGCATCACCTGCACAGAAATCACAGTCTACTCCTGTTAATCAAGTGAAGAAACAAAGTGTCCTGGCTTCAAAACCAGCTACAGTGAAGAAAGATGATGATCTATCATTGGAGGACATAACGGTTGTTGACGATGAAACTGTTGCAACGTGTAATGTGGCCAAGATTAGTAAACATCTCCATGTGGATTTCTCGCCGATCTCTCTTAAGGATTTAGCATCGCCAGATCTAACAAAGATCCTAGAGACTCTAACGCCATACTCAATTCACTTCCCAGATAAGAACGGGTTAGTATTTTCCTTTTGTTTATAAGACACCCTTTGTAATTTATATTCATTAAAGTGATGTTGAAAACTCCGGTGGGGTAAATGGACATGAATAGAGAATAAATTAGTTATTTTCATAAACTTTATATCTAAATTGGTAGCACCCAACATCATTCTATTATAAGCAGTGGTGCCAGTTGCTCTCATTGACAGAATCATTGTTGCTTGATTGTCAGCGAATGATATGTTCCCAATTAAGGAGTAAATATTTACACTTGTTCATAGTTTTCTGAAATGATAGATCGGTGAGGTTGGAATATCAGTAATATAATTGAATGATATATTCTTTCAGTAGGAAAGTGTCTGGGTACTTTACTTAGGCTAAAACAAAAAAACTTCTCTGTTTCCGATAACATTGGGAAAATTTTCCAAACAGGCAGGCAGGGATTTTTTTTTGCCAATTTTAGTTTTTAACCCTTTCAGCCGTAAGCGATATAATAGTTATTCATGGTACCATGGAATATAGTAGTTCCATGTGTATTGAAAATAAACCAAGTATGAAACATTGGATAAAAGCATGTTCTCCATTGAATTCATTCACTCTGCAGTATGAACTCAACCAACGTTGAGCTTAATAACCCATTTATTTTTGCTTTTGGGATTGGGGAAAATGATAAATATTCACATTGACACTCTATTAGGTAACTATATCGACTAGATTCCTGGAGAAAATTGCAAACAAAAATAGAGGGAGGCAAGAAAATCTCAGCCAGGCAGGGTATCGGAAACAGAGGTTTTTTGGTCCTATCCAGCTGATTCATCGAAATAAGTGCACAATATGTCTTTAAAGTGATTACTAACACTTCCAAGTGGTCATACATTAACATCAAAGATTCAGTGTTTGGCCCAAAAATATCACAGCTCAGAAATATCACCTATGCTGTTCACATAACATCTGTAAATGCTTTCAGATTCATAAAGATAATGTGTAAGACAATAGAGGATGCACTGAGTCTCTGCAGTACATTGAAAGGGCTGAAACTGACACACAAATCTCTCAAAGCCTCCATCTGTAATGTTCCTGAAATAAAGAAAGGTAATTGTAATAAAACAATTTATCCAATAATTAGCCTCATAATTTGACGACTTATAAAAAATTCAATGTGCTTTTTGCGAGAAACTAAACTTGCATTTTATGACACAATGCATGTTTCGTGAAAAATATGGCAACCATATCATAATTTTGCTATACTATTACTACTAGTATATTCTTAAGGAAATTATCATAATTTGATAAATGTTATTTCCAAATTATAACCTACAACGAATGTTATGTTAATTAGAATATAATTATGATATTCAATTTGTGCTGGGTTGTTCAATGTTTTTTGTTTAGAATTTTTATTGGTTTCTGTTACAATTTGTCACAATGTACTGTACATTGTATATTGAAAAAACAACAGTGTCACAGTGCACAGTTGCTCTTATTCTGACTAAATCTACAGGTAGATGTTATCTTTATAGTTAATAGCTGTTATTTTCTTGTACCCATTTTTGTTCAATCTATAAATCATAACTAACTATAGACATTCTTCCAAGAAGTTAATTATTGTTTCAATCAAAAACCAAAATATATTTATAAAACTATGATTAAAATATTATTTCAGGACAATATTTAACATTTATAAACTTCTTGATAGAACGGTGTGAACTGCATTCCTGAATTAGATTAATTTTTTTTTTTTTCTTTGTTTTTTTTTTGCCTTAAACAATTAAACGCTTGAAAAAAGCATTCAGGCACTGTCCCACTTCTTTTCAAAAGTACTAGTTATCGTCTTTGACAACTTACATGCATTTTTTTCTAGATTATATTCTTGAATATATATTTATTATCTTAATTTTTAGCTAAAGGTATATTTAGAACACTCTTGCACTTTGTCAACTATATATAACGTTTCAATAATAATACAATATTATTTATTGCTAAATTTCTATTCCCAGTATCTACTCCAAATAAAATTTCTACCATATGTTCAAGGCTCAAAATAAGCGGCCAGTCACGGTTATTGTCCAACGAAAAATGGCTTATGTCCAGTGCACATCTGTATCTGTCAGACATTTTGACCAATGCAAATTGTTAAAGAATCTGTATCTTGACTTCTAAGGAGCCACAACTGTCCAAATCGGATATTGAAAGTAAAATTTCAGAGTGAATATAGTTATGTCGTTTGTGAATTGCATGTATAATTATTAAACAACGTACATTTTTGAACTTTTGAAAACAAAAATAGCTTGTGTTTTTCCATGGTGGAGATTGGATGCTCACTAATGTGCATTTCATTGATGAATAATAAGTCAAATGGAATTTTTAATACTGTCTCATACAGTATGTCTGAATTTTGACAGGCACCATTTTGAAATGACCAACACCATCCATTTGGTGCCTGTCATTTTGAGCCTTGCATATTTTCTGGAATAGAAAAAACACATTTTGCCGAGACCAATATTGAGAATTAATTCCAAAATTATTGTACTTTTAGGCATGAAGCAGATAGATGTTTTATGTACCCGGTATTCTATATCTTGTTGGCAGAATGTACAAATATTTTAGGGTTAATTTTGCCTTTTTCTAGAAAGACATTTGTTACTAACGTGTGGTGGTTGATCTGGAACTGAAAAGCTTGCATTTTACTACTTTTTGTAGTTGGAAAGGTTCTTTTGTATATATTTAAATTTTTAATATGCTTTCCTCCAATCTGATGGGTTATATAGTGTTGACTGTGAGATAAACATGGGTGATAAGGGTGGTTAAACAATTTTGTCAACATGAAAAGACACATTTAAATGGAACTATATTTTTCTTGAAGATTGTCTTTACTTCCTCTTTGGTTGTGATAAAGAAATCAATATTAATTTTTGTTTAACCCCAGCCATTTCAAAATCACTTTTCCTTCCTAAATGTGAGTATGTGATAAAATGGATCTCAAATTCATCGCAATTCTTTACAAAAATGTTATTGACCTCATCCACTAAATTGGATTCAAGCCTCGCTAAAGCTTGGTTCGAATAAAATTTAGTGCTCTCGGTTAACAAATTTTGTATAGAATTGCAACTCGTTAGAGATTCTTTATTGATCAGCCAGGCAAAGTCTATTTCCTGTTTCTCATACCAACAGATTTTTAACCCTTTCATGACTGAAGTTCCGCTGGCACAGCATTAAAGATCCTGTTCCAGTGCATTCTCTTATATATGTGAGTCTACCATAGGGAGCCTTGCATACATATATAAGAGAATGCACTGGCTTACACGGTCAAGGTAAATATTGTTCGCTAATGTATTATCTCATATATGCGAGGCTCCCTATGGGAGACTCGCATATATAAGAGAATGCATTGGCACATGGTTTTCACAAAATTTCCCGGAAGCTCCAGTTATGGAAGGGTTAAAGGCATATGCGTGTGTATTTATACCCCATGACCGAAGGAAATGGGTTGGTATACTGGATTACATGCGTTCATCTGTTTGCTCGTCGGGGGCATCCATCCATCTGTCGGAGCAGTTATCTCAATCCACCGGTTGTTGGATCTCAATGAAATTTGGTATGGATGTTCAATACTATGAGACCTTTTGTGATGTTTTTCGATGTTTTGTTAAGGTTTTCTGTTCAAGAGTTATTCATCTTTGTTTTGTATGGAAATTGTTTTTTGTTCATCCTAGCAGATAATTCAACCATCGGTTGTCAGATCTCAATGAAATTTTATATGGATATTCACTACTATGAGGACATTCAATGCAGTGTTCAATCATTTTGGTCGGGTTTCCATTCTAAAGTTATTCATTTTTGTTTATCTGGAAACGTTTTTTTTATTCTGACTGTCCGAGCAGGTGTCTCAACAACAGGTTGTCAGATCTCAACTAAGTTTGGTATGGATGACCACTACTACAGTAATGTCCTAAATAATCGACCCCTAAACCACAGCAGAATTATGGGAAATTTCTCAGGATTTAGTCGGAAATATGGCTTGTTGCCATTCATCGGAAAGCTCTCAGGAAATTGACTTGGCATGGTCTTAGTTAATATTTTTAATTTGATTCAACAATTGCGAGGTTTAACTTGGAGAATATTAGTGTCGCACTTCAATCATTGCAGACTAATAGTCTATGTGTGCGTTGTGGGAAAATATCATCCAATAGTGAGACATATGAGATAACTATTTAACTTTGTTCTATTTCCAAACAAAGTCCATACAACAGTTCTCACTGTTGTCTATTCAACAATGAGACAAGAAACATACAGTAATGTCATAAATAATCGACCCCTAAACCACAGCAGAATTGTGGGAAATTGTTCAGGATTTAGACGGAAATATGGTTTGCAACAGAAAGCTCTCGCTGAGAGCTTTCCGATGAATGTCAACAAACCATATTTCCGAATAAATCCTGAAAAATTTCACATAATTCGGCTGTGGTTAAGGGTCATATACTGGGCATTACTGTACTATCTTATAATCTGGATTGTATGCCACCGCTGCTCATGAGAAAAAAAACATGCAGGTGGTATGAGCTTATTGACTGATTATGGTGTAGCTGCTATTTGATGGATTTTCGCGACACATTTATGAAATTTTATAGTCTGTCAATGTTTGGGATTCTGATGTTGATCTTCTCCACTCTGAATCTCTCCATTATGTTGCGTTTGAGATGATTTCAAACATCTTTCTTATTTACTTATTTCATGTTCTCTTGGAATATACTACATTCATAAATGAGATTTCTTTAAATATTTATCACACACCTGTTGATGTGGAATTGTGTTCTCATTCAATCATCACCATTTACTTACTCAATATTCACATCTTCATGGTGACGCAAGATATTACATATCCATTTAGATCCTACAGTCCTGCTTACTTTTCGATATGCAATTGATGACCATTTTTTTTGTAACTGTATTAAAACATATCACGATTTGTTTGATAACACAACCTCCCATATGATGCATCCTAGTCGTCACAAAATCAGTGAGTATATACATGTATGTATATCACTACATAAGAATGATTGTAAAATCTCCATATCCCCAAATTGGCAGACGACACATTACATAATAGAGGTTCCCAATGGGTGTACATCACAATATTCACCATTTGGGAACCCTAATCTGAGTCTATGTCTCCCATAGCAGATGAGGCCATGCAAAATGAGGTCACCAGGGGGTGAATTTAGTGATGCTTGCCCAATATGCGGGATGGCATCACTAAATTCACTCTCTGGGGACCTCATTCTGCAAATGACAGGCACAATAAACTCAGACTCGGTGATGCCCTATTTAAATTTCATATTATTATTGAACCAAGTGTAATATTGAGTGTAGAATTATATTTCCTATCTTCACAACTAAAGAATTAAAAAATTTCTAGTGCATGCGCGCTGTACATGAGTTGGTCTTGAAATCAACATTCAAGAACGAATAAGATCCGTAAGTTGGCATAACCATTCCATGGGATGAATGATTTTTACAGAAATATTTTGAATTCACAGATCAGGGTGTGCAAATTCAAAGTGCACAAATTTAAAACTGAGTGAAAAATAATACTACCAGTACTCAAATATAAATACGAGTAAGGCCAAAACAAAAAACTTCTCTGTTTCCGATAACATTGGGATAATTTTCCAGACAGACAGGTAGCGATTTTTTTTTTTTTAAATTTTTTTTTTTTTAAACCTTTCAGCTGTGAGCGATATAATAGTGTCCCATGCAATATGGTAGATCAATGTGTAATGAATATGAGCCAGGTATTTGATAAAAACATGCTGTCCCTTCAATTCATTCACTCTGCAGTAAGATATCTACCAATGTTGAGCTTAATAACCAACTTGTTTGCTTTTTGGGATTGAGAAAAATGATAAATATTCAGATTGAGACTCTAACAGGTAACTATAGACTAGCCTTCTGGAGAAAATTGAAGAAAAAAAATTGAGGCAGGCAAGAAAATCTCAGCCAGGCAGGTAATCGGAAACAAAGAGGGTTTTTTTTTTTGGCCTAAGGTACATTATCTTTTGTTTGTGTATATTATTATCTATTGTGAATCTTAAACATTTTTCATTATATTTCAGCACCTGTTGTTGTTGTTCCCACGCCAATAGCAACATCCACACCAATACCAGATAAAGCCTCTGGCAACAGAGGTAAATCGTCAGATCAAGATAGACGAAGTAAATCATCTGATAAAGACTCCAGCAAGGGAGGTAAATCATCAGATAAAGATTCTGATAGAAGTAAATCATCAGATCGTGACTCAAAGAAAGACAAAGAAAGCGAGGAGAGGAAGAATCGAGAAAAAGTAGAAGCAAATCGTAGAAATGATTCCTCCAGCAGGGAATCATCAAGGGACTCGAAACGAGGACGAGACGAGAAGAGAAATGACAGTCGAGATGAGAAAAGAAGTGACAAACGGGACGAGAAGAGAAGTGACAAGAGAGATGACGGCAAGAGTAGCAAGGATAGCAACAAGGAGGATGGTTTGTGTTTATACTTAAACCTTTAAAGGTACTCAACCCGTAAAGAGGGTCCCCATCTCAACAGATTCCAACAACAACAATCCGATCAGAGGGTCCTATATTACTATTTCTTTGGCTTTGGGGGTAAAAAATATTTCATTCGAGTCGAGGAACCCATCAAACAAAGCTCAGAGTTATTAGATATTGATTTTTCAAATTTGTTATGTTCTCGAGATGAGTACTAATAACTGCCATAATCTGCTCTGGATGTGTACTCCAAATCTATTCAAACAGACAAGGATGAATAACTCTAAAATCTAGTGGTAATTTTAACGCAATTTTGACTGAGTTCTGGGCCAGATAGTATTCCCGATAATGAAAAATAATAGATTTCTAAAATCGATATCTAACAAATCTGAGCTTTGATGGGTGACTTCCTCGACTCGAATCAAATATTTTTGACCCCCGAAGCCATTGAAATAGTAATTGAGAGGAGTTTTATCGGGTTGAGTACCTTTAATTACTAAATTGGTTCTCCCAGTCAGTTATAATAACACTAGCTGAAACAGGGAGCCTTTATTCAGCGTCGGAGGGGCCTGTGCCCATAGTGGACTTATACCCATTGTTCTGTTGGATATCATGGGCCACAGTGAAAACACATCTATAAAGAGCGTACATCTGGTATTGAAATAGGCCCACAGTGAGCGTATTTGTTTGTTTGTTTTTTTATTTAATTAAAATTTTTTAAATCAAAAATTTTGAAATTCTAACACCGTTATAACCTCTGCCTGGGTACCCGAGTCACCACATCAAATTTGGTTGAAATCTGGCTAGGGGTCTGGGAGAAAAATCCAAACAGACAGTCGGACAGACAGACAGATCCTACTCTTTAATATATATAGATACAATAGGATAGTCTATAATTGATCTGGAGGGATGTTCAAGAAATTGATGAGGAATGTCATATTGTGTATTGTCATTACCCATTATTTTATAGACTGCCTGCTACCTTTGTTCCATATTAATAAACTGCCAAGAATTTTGACATTTGTTGTCTGTTGTGAACCCAGTAATTTTGTGATTTTTTAAAAGTCAACTCTTCGCATTCAATTGGAACCAACACGTGCTCGTGTATCGTTTTATACAGCCTCAATGATTATTAGCTCAACTTACTTTTGTAAGTTTGAGCTATTGCCATGGCTTGGCGTCCGTCGTCCGTGTGGCCGTGTGTCCGTGTGTCGTCAACAATTTCCTTTGGCGCGGGCTACAGGTCGTACCTTTGGTCTGATCTTTATGAAATTTTGCATGAATGTTGACATTGACATGTAGATGGGAACGAGTCATTTTGGGGTCATTCGGCCAAAAAACATGGCCGCTGGTGGCCATCTTTGATTTCAAAATTCAATCCATTGGCGCGGGCAACAGGTCGTACTGTTCGTTTGATCATAATGAAATTTGTCATGGATGTTAATATTGACATGTAGATGGGAACGAGTCATTTTGGGGTCGTTCGGCCAAAAAACATGGCCGTCAGCAGCCATCTTGGATTTTACTCTTTGCATGACTAAATCATTTGGCGCAGGCTACAGGTCGTAGTTTTGATCGGAACTTCATGAAATTTGTCATGGATGTTAACAATGACATGTAGAAGGGAACGAGTGATTTTGGGGTTGTTTGGCCAAAAAACATGGCCGCCAGCAGCCATCTTGGATTTTACTCTTTGCATGACTAAATCCTTTGGCGCGGGCTACAGGTTGTACCTTTGGTCTGATCTTTATGAAATTTGTCATGAATGTTGACATTGGCATGTAGTTGGGAACGAGTCATTTTGGGGTCATTCGGCCAAAAAACATGGCCGCTGGTGGCCATTTTGGATTTCAAAATTCAATCCATTGGCGCGGGCTACAGGTCGTACTGTTCGTCTGATCATTATGAAATTTGTCATGGATGTTAATATTGACATGTAGATGGGAACGAGTGATTTTGGGGTCGTTCAGCCAAAAAACATGGCCGCCAGCAGCCATCTTGGATTTTACTCTTTGCATGACTAAATTCTTTGGCGCGGGCTACAGGTTGTAGCTTTGGTCAGAACTTCATGAAATTTGTCATGGATGTTAACAATGACATGTAGATGGGAACGAGTGATTTTGGGGTCGTTCGGCCAAAAAACATGGCCGCCAGCAACCATCTTGGATTTTACTCTTTGCATGACTAAATCCTTTGGCGCGGGTTACAGGTCGTACCTTTGGTCTGACCTTTATGAAATTTGTCATGAATATTGATATTGACATGTATATGGGAACGAGTCATTTTGGGGTCATACGGCCAAAAAACATGGCCGCTGGCAGCCATCTTGGATTTTACTCTTTGCATGACTAAATCCTTTGGCGCAGGCTACAGGTCGTAGTTTTGATCAGAACTTCATGAAATTTGTCATGGATGTTAACAATGACATGTAGATCGGAACGAGTGATTTTGGGGTTGTTCGGCCAAAAAACATGGCCGCCAGCAGCCATCATGGATTTTACTCTTTGCATGACTAAATCCTTTGGCGCGGGCTACAGGTCGTACCTATGGTCTGATCTTTATGAATTTTGTCATGAATGTTGACATTGACATGTAGATGGGAACGAGTCATTTTGGGGTCATTCGGCCAAAAAACATGGCCGCTGGTGGCCATTTTGGATTTAAAAATTCAATCCATTGGCGCGGGCTACAGGTCGTGCTGTTCGTCTGATCATCATGAAATTTGTCATGGATGTTAATATTGACATGTAGATGGGAACGAGTGATTTTGGGGTCGTTCAGCCAAAAAACATGGCCGCCAGCAGCCATCTTGGATTTTACTCTTTGCATGACTAAATTCTTTGGCGCGGGCTACAGGTTGTAGTTTTGGTCAGAACTTCATGACATTTGTCATGGATGTTAACAATGACATGTAGATGGGAACGAGTGATTTTGGGGTCGTTCGGCCAAAAAACATGGCCGCCTGCAGCCATCTTGGATTTTACTCTTTCAATGACTAAATCCTTTGGCGCGGGTTACATGTCGTACCTTTGGTCTGACCTTTATGAAATTTGTCATGAATATTGATATTGACATGTATATGGGAACGAGTCATTTTGGGGTCATACGGCCAAAAAACATGGCCGCTGGCAGCCATCTTGGATTTAAAAATTCAATCCATTGGCACATGCTACAGGTCGTACTGTTTGTTTGATCATCATGATATTTATCATGGATGTTAATATTAACATGTAGATGGGAACGAGTCATTTTGGGGTCGTTTGGCTAAAAAACATGTCCGCCAGCAGCCATATTTGATTTTACTCTTTGCATGAATAAATCCTTTGGTGCGGGCTACAGGTCGTAGCTTTGGTCGGAACTTCATGAAATTTGTCATGTATGTTAACAATGACATGTAGATGGGAAATGAGTCATTTTGGGGTCGTTCAGCCGAAAAACATGGCCGCCAGCAGCCTTCTTGGATTTTACTCTTTGCATGACTAAATCCATTGGCACAGGCTACAGGTCATACCTTTGATCAGATCATTATGAGATTTGTAAAGGCTGTAGATGGGAACAAGTCATTTTGGGGTAATTCGGAAAAAAAACATGGCTGCCGGTGGCCATTTTAGAATTTACTCTTTGCATCAATAAATCCTTTGGCACACCATAATCACCACATCCCTGATCCGATCAATATGAAACCTGTTATGAATGTTGATATTGACATGTACATCTAGTCTTACTTAGACATTTCAATTAGCACTTTTCCTATTCCTCCATTTACTGTCGACCATTAAATTATTCCCCTACCTAAGTTGAGCTACAGTGTCATTGACACTTTCATTAAAGTATACCTGTAGTATGGTATCATTATATCTGATGATGGGTGACATATTGTTTAGAGAATTAGATGATATTTTGTTGTCTTCAATCGGGTCCTTCCAGTAGGAATCTAGATTTATTGCTCTGCTTTTTAGCTCACCTGAGACGAAGTCTCCGGTGGAGCTATAGTCATCACTCCTCGTCCGTCGTCCGTCCATCCATCCGTCCATCGTCCGTCCATCAACAATTCTTTAAACATCTTCTCCTCTGATTCCATTGGACGGAATGGGTTCATATTTGGTGTGAATGTTCCCTAGGTGACTCCCATTCAGATTTGTCCGATGTAGCTTATATTTGGTATGAAGGGTTCTTGAATGACTGGAGTTCAGATTTGTTCAAATGAGGTGACCAGGTTGATTAGTTGAGAAACCAGGGCCATAACTCTATTCCTCCATAGTAATTCTTAGAATGACATCTTCTCAAGAAACATTGGGCCGATTTAGCTTATATTTGGTACGGTGTGGGACCTTGGGTGACTGGGGTTCAGATTTTTTCAAATTGGATCACTGGGTCAAATAGGGGCAGAGCCAAAACTCTAAAAACAAAAAATTACATTTTTGCATTTTGATCTTTGATTTTTTTAAGACACATCACAGCTACCCCCCCCCCCCCACCCCACCTCCTGTCCCTGCCACACCATGCTGTACCATACCATATTATCTCTGCCTACTTCACCCCATTAAAATCCTTGTTTTGATCACAGCTGTAGGAGTTACACAATATATTGGTATTGCTCTGCAAAATGTTTGCAGTCATTAATTATCTCAATGTCAACAGTTCTCCAAGACATACTGGTAGCTGATAGTGGCTTTATGAATGGAATTTTATCCCATGTTTATCTCAGATACAAATTACCTGATTGACAGATAAAGTTTATTTTTACTATTAATATTAACCATTTCATGACCAGAGTTGTGCTGGTGAGAGCAATGAAGACCCTGTGCTTGTGCATTCTCTTATATATGCGAGTCTCCCATGGGGAGTCTCCCATATAAAAGAGAATGCACTGGTTTTCAAGGTCATGGAAATTTTGTTAAGCCAATATAGTCAGGCATTCAAATAAATCATGTATGTCATATTCTTGCAGGGATGTCCCCACAGTGTTGGGGGGGGGGGGGTGGTGTGATTTACAGATTTGTTCAATGAAATGTAATTTTTAAGCTCACCTGAGACGAAGCTATAGTCATCACTTCTCATCTGTCACCTGTTCATCTGTCTGTCCGCCCATCCATCTGTCAACAATTCTTTCACATTCAGATTTGTTCAAATGAGGTCACTCTGTCAAATGGTTATGAAGCCAGGGCCATAACTCTTGCCCTCCATAGTAATTCTTAAAAACGACTTCTTCTCATGTACCATCAGGTTGAATGGGTTCATATTTGGTATGAAGGGTCCTTGGGTGACCGGAGTTCAGATTTGTTCAAATGGGGTCATTTGTTTTAAATGGGGTCACCTGGTCAACTAGGGGCCAAGCAAAGGACAATTTTCCTCTTAATATGCTTCCTTCACACGGACCATCAGGTCTATTTTACTGATATTTAGTATGAAGGGTTCTTTGGTGCCTGGGATTCAAATTTATTCAGATGGGGTCACCAGATTAAATAGGGTGGGACCAGGGACATAACTGTATATCTCGATAGTAATACTTAAAATGTCTTCTCAAGAGAGGTTGGACTATTTAGCTTACATATAGTATGGAGGATCCTTTAGTGACTGAGATTCAGATTTGTTAACATGAGGTCAACCTGTCAAGAAATGACGGGGATATGGGGACTTAACACTTTTGTGTCTAATAAAATCATTAAAATACAAAATTCGAAATTTCCAACAATTGAGAAAGTTTGAGATGTCGGTTGTGAAATTCCAACCTAAGACTTTGGAGTCTGGAGCCCGGTCGGGAGGGGATATGTTGAGCTGGAGGGGGGGGGGGGGGGGGGGGGGGGTGATCAGTAGTGTACAATTGGTAATTTAAAAGTAGATATTCACCGATCTATATACATGAAGCCTCTCTAGCCACATATCCTGTTTAGGTCTACTTCTTTTAAAGTGATTATGAAAAGTTCTGACTGTTATGGTCTCCAGAGTCCCAGTATTATCAGTCTCTGCAGTCTGGTGAGCGACCCCACAGTCTTTGACTGTCTTGTTTGTATGAATTCCGTGATATTGCTATAGAACCATTTACCAGGTGCAGTCGATACGAGTGCAAACAATCATCCATATGGCATGTGCTGGCAGTATGTCGCTGTCAGTGTCAGTCAAATTATTTACAAGAACAAAAAAAAAAGGACATTGGTCAGTTATTTCAATACCAGATGGACTGAAACTCAATACAATGGCAAAACCATTTTGGCTTGGTTTATTTTAATATTTAATAAACTGGTTTGAGAAATCAAAATAGAGCTCTTGCATGTTAAAATTGGCACTAAGAGCTGGAATGATGTAATTACATCTCTGATCATTGGCAATAAAAATAAAAAAATAAAGTACTTCTTCCCTCATTGATTCAAAAAAAAAAATTGTCTGAGACTCAAATAACTGTTTTTTTGGCCTTGTGCAGTGAGAATGACCACTTTATGACATTATATTATACATTCTGCACTTGTTTCTAGAGAAAATAATGCACCACTCAAAATTTACCCTATTGCCATGTTCAATTCTGACAAAAATAATCTTGACAACTATTGCAATGAATGTATTGTAATCCGTTTCATTAAAGAGGAAGTGTGATATTGGAGTGTCTGTCATTCATTTTTATTGTCTATAATTTCAGACAAGAAGCATTGTATGCTGTTTATCAAACAATTACCAGAATCATGCACAGAGAAAGATCTCTCACGCCTAGCTCCAGAGGTCAAGGACATTAGACTTCTTCAAATAGGTTCAACACCTGTCAAAAAGTATGTCAGTTACAAAACTCATTCCCATTTTGAACATGTTTACAGGGATTCTTTAGGCAATTGATGACAAGTTCTGAAGATGGGCCCCATTCCAAATGGAAAATAGTCAGGTTTATTCCTTATTTCTGACCAGATTTCCTAATTGACAGAAAGTCAATTTTTTTAACTGAACAAAAGATAGGACTTCTCATTCGTTTTAAGACAATTTTCAGGTTCTGTCACTCCAATTTCATGAAATAGGAGTAAAAAATCTAAGTAATACATTAATCTGTTTGATTACACTGAACTTAACAATGAAAATGCTTGTTCCTATAGTAATGCCCTAAATAATTGACTCCTTAACCACAGCAGAATTATGAGTAACTTTTCAGGATTTAGTCAGAAATATGGCTTGTTGCCATTCATCAGAAAGCTCTCACCATGCTATTTTAAATATGAATTTAAGAAAATTCTACACATCATTGCGAACAATATATCTGGAAGTTGTCACATACCCAACTTGGTATCTCAGAGATCCTCCACGGCTCCCAGATTAGGGAGAAGTCACTTCTTACTCCATTACAGTAATGCCCTAAATAATCGACTCCTTAACCACAACAGAATTATGGGTAACTTTTCAGGATATAGTTGGATTTATGGCTTGTTGCCATTCATCGGAAAGTTCTCAGTGAGAGCTTTCCGATGAATGGCAACAAGCCATATTTTCGACTAAATCCTGAAAAGCTACTCATAATTCTGCTATGGTTAAGGAGTCGATTATTTAGGGCAATACTGTATATAACATATGTCAATGTTAGGTTATTTTAGGAGAAGCGATATGCAGAGGATATCATTCATAAATAATTGTCAGTTTTGGTAGTCAAATAGGACCGAGCATTATGACTACGATGTAGAAAAAAAAATTAGAAAGTTGATTAAGTTTGAATTCTGGTAATTTGGTTTTTGTTTAACCCTTTCTATACTGAATGGTTTCTCCCTGTCAGTTTTAAATGTATACATTGGAATGGTCTATTATTCATTTGGATGCATGTCAAGAATATACAAGCAGACGACAACCAGACAAAAAGATAATAAAAGTGCAGAAGAATTTATATTCATTGGTTGGAAATGTTTAGGTTATAAGTTCAACAAATGACATATCTGAAAATTTCCCAGGGAAATAATCAATAATTAATCATTCGGAGGACTGTTGTAAACAGCTGTGTGCGTGGGGCATCAGTACATCCGTGCGTGTGTCCAATCCATTCCTTGTCCGAATGTTAACTCCAGATCGAAACGAAACTTGGTATGAGGAATTACAATCACGTTATTTGGAAGTTTGATTTTGGTCACGGTCCGATTATTTTTATGGAGTTATGCCCCTTTTAGCCCAACTTGACAAAGTCGACTTTGAGCTATTACCATGGGTTGGTCATCCGAAATTCCATTCATCATTCAACAATATCCATATAGCACACCCTACAGGCCACATACCTCATCCGATCATCACCAAACTTCATATGGATCATCGAGGTGACCTCTGGATGGGAGATTACCATTTTCATGTGCACCCATACCATAGTATAGTGTCGACGTTCGGATTGACCACTCGTCGACTGTCCTTCCATCCATCTGTCGGATCGTCCATCTGTCCATCCGTCGACACTTTACACATAATGCGATATCTCAAACATTTTCTATCTGATCAGAACCAAATTTTGTATATGAGTTTCTCAGCCCAAACTACAGATCAAGTTCGAATATGGGTTTGATCCTTAATTTTTTTTGCACAGAGTTATGGCCCTTTTTCGGAATTTATTCATGCTGCCATAACTCAATTATTATCCGATTGGAACCAAATTTGGTATGTGAGATTCTCAGCTCAAAATACAGATCGAGTTTGAATATGGGTTTGATCCGATTTTTTATACCGGAGTTATGACCCTTTTTCAATTAAGAATTATCTAGATTATAACCCTTGTAACTTACAATTAATTAATACCTGCTTCTCTGTGAGAGAGAGACAAGAGACAATGTCATTTATTGAATTGAGAGTTATTTATAGCCCTCATATGTTAGCCCTAAGAGAACTTGCTATCTTTTTAACCACAACTTCGCCAGGTGAATTTATTTAACTAGACCAATGGAGTTCTAGGTCCTTGTATGCTTGGACTGAATTGGATCAAACAGGGCAGATATAGGTTTAGATTTAACCCCCTTTACCTTTTCCATTATTAAATATCTATTATTTTGACAGGCTCTATATTTTAGATGTTATGTTAACCCTTCTATTGAGCCATACATTCCAATAATTTGTGTTATTACTGGTTACTATGCACATTTGTCTATACTACTTTAGATGATAAAACAGTGTACACTATAATTCAATATTCAACGATTATGATTCCAATCATAACAATTTACTATCAAGGAATGGGTTAACCCTTTGGCGAGTAGAACGACATATATGTCGTCTATCGGTTGAGGAGTAGAACGACATATATGTCGTTTCAAGAAGTGTCATTTTATGCAGACATAACTTCAATAAATCATCTCATTTATAAATTATTAGTATAGGAGTTATTTTGATTAATATAATGTCCCAAATGTATAAGTGCAATCGATTATGATAACACACGTTAACAAAAAATACACATAAATTAAAACAAATTATTGGACCCTTTTGACCCGAACTTGTTAATAATTTTTGCTATGACATTGACGTTAAATTTACTCATGACGTCATGTATATGACGTTATAAATACTCTCCAAAGGGTTAAGCCAATCTCGGCCTCTCGTTTCCAAATTTCTTTGAAAAACATGGTCGCCAGTGGCCATCTTGGATTTCACTTTGAATCCATTAGCACACCCTGCAGCCCACATGTATTGGCGAAATGTTTTGAAACTTCACAGGCATGTTTGGGATCAACTGTAGATGGGAGCTATTGAATTTGAATGATTGGCACACCCTACAAGGCACATCCATCATCTGATTGTCCCCAAACTATATGAATCCTCGGGATGACCTCTAGATGGGAACTTACATATAGCACGCTCTGCAGGTCACATCTCTCATTCGATCGTCACTAAACTTCATTTTGATCTTCGGGGTGACCTCTAGTTGGGAACTTACCATTTTTTCCACCAGTGGCCATATTGGATTTCACATTTGAATACATCGGCACACCATGCAGCCCACAATTATTGGCGAAATGTTTTGAAATTTACTGCCATGTTTAAGATCACCTCTAGATGAGAGCTCTCGAATTTGAGCAATTTTAGATGAAAAACATGGCCATCGGCAGCCATCTTGGATTTAACTCTTTGCCAGACCACATCCCTCATCATATTGATAAAAAAAGATGTTCTGACAACAGTAATAGAGTGTCCATAGTCTGATCATAAGGGGGTTGTTGCTGCAATTCATCCAGTGACGTTCTAGTTAACATTATGGTTTTACATACTTTGTCATTCCATATATACTTGCTGAATCCCAAACTATAGATATCTCTTCATGTTGACATCTAGTATTACTTGGACATTTCGAAGTTCCTCACTCCTAATCACTCCATTGACTGTAAGACATGAAATTATCCCCTATCCAAGTTGAGCTACAGTGCAATTGACACTTTCATTTAGTATAGAAAGGGTTAAATACACTTGATCCAAAAGTCAAGGTAATCGGTTTCCAGTTAGTTAATGAGACAGTAGAGATGCATGAAGTACATTATATATTTCTGATTTATAGGTATGCATATTTGACATTTGAAAGCAGTCGTGTGGCTGAAAGGAATTTCCGCTCTATGTCCGGAAAGAAGATCAATGGTCAAGAGTGCATTGTCGTACATGTTGGAGAAAGCGATAAAAATAAAAGTATGTGTTTATGCTATGCAGTCAAATATCGATAATTTGTTTTCTGGGGGACTGGTAATTATACCCCAATCCCAAAAGATGGGGGTTATACTGGATTACATGCATCCCTCTGTCTGTCCGTCCATTCATACATCCTCTCATATCTCAACCATGGGTTATCGGATATCGATGAAATTTGGTATGCATATTTGGCAACAGAAGGGCTTTAAAAAGAGGGTTCATTGACATTGTTCACATTTTCCGTTCAAGAGTTATCCCTCTTTGTTTATCTGAAAATGTTGGATTTGTCCGTCCACTCATATATCTCAACCATGGGCCATGGGTTATCGGATATCGATTAAATTTAATTTGGTATTCATGTTTGGCATCAGGAGGGCTTTCAAAAGAGTGTTCATTGATGCCCGTCATTCGTTAGAATTGTCCAGTAATTTATTCGTTCATCATTTTTTTTTCTTCACAATTTGGTTTCCGACCTGCCCATATTTCAATTTTCACCATGGGGGTATCCCAGCACCTGTGGTGCAACCTTTTGTTTAAATCAAGTTATTGAAACGTTTGAGATCGAAAACAGCCCCTGGATGAAAGTCAAATAAATGAATCAATCATTGTCACATGTCTCCCCATTTCAGCTCAATTTCAGTCAAATTTAATAACGACAAAATAATTTGTAATTTCATTTCTTTTATTCGTAATTTCATTTCTTTCTTTTATTCATAATTTCATTTCTTTCTTTTATTCATTATAACTGAAGTACAAGTTAACAACAAGGAATATATAATGAAACGAAACACATTTTGTACACATTATTAAAAATACTTGGTCATGAGGGCCTGCGGTAGTTTCTTTGATCCAGACATATTTGTGCACACTAAAGCTGTCAGTCTTTCCTTACTCTGTTTACCACCATGGCAAGCAACATGCTTGAACTCCAGTGTCTTATTGGAAGCATACGACAGAAAATCATCGTCTCATTTGTATTGAAAATGTCATTAGGTGCATACTGGTCTAACAACTGTTTCTGTGTATCATGCAGACATTGCTTAAGAATTAACATCCAGGATTTTGATTCACCAAACACTTCCTTGAACATAATTTGGTGTCCCTCCTGGAAATTGTTTAATAAACCCGCTTTGAATCCTAACATCACACTGAATTTCTCTGCTCTGCCCAACAAAATTAGACCCGACATCGGTTTACCCTGGTTCCTGGCGAACTTGAACCATTTAAACATAGCATTTTCAACATCCCTCAATGCACCACCCCTCATGTTCTTACGTTTTGGACTGATTTGTAGATAACCATCCTTTACCCTTAACCCTTTACCCAACAGAATGGCCCTGTGCCAATGCATTCTCTTATATATGCGAGTCGACCATAGGTCGCCTCGCATATATAAGAGAATGCATTGGCTTAACATATTAAAAATGATAAAATTGTCAAAGAATGTAGAAAAATATTATTATTTTTTTTTTAGGCCAATGCATTCTCTTATATATGCGAGGCGACCTATGGTCGACTCGCATATATAAGAGAATGCATTGGCACAGTGCATAACTGTAACCATCACAATGTGGTCAATGAACCGGTTCCAATGATATCCATATTTGTATGGTGTTATTGAGACAGACCGAAGATATTTTAGACTGTTGAAGCTTTATTTGGGCGTTTTTGGCCGTTTTGTTGGGTAAAGGGTTAATCCTAAACTGTTTCTTTAATCTCCATTGGGAATAAAGGAGAATCCATATCAACTGAAGAGCGGCCAGACACCAGTCGCAAGGAACAGCGGTAGGATGCAAAGCAATTATGCGACCTACCCACTCGACTTCCAACTTGCGATTGTCCATTTAGTATTGACAGGATTTGTGACTTATATGCTCATGGTTGTCTGCAAAATTTGCCAAATGAAAATATTTTTTGCCAAATTCTTTTCGAATTTGCCAAATGCTATTCCTGATAGTATCATTTTCTGCAAAATTGTGTCTTATTTTGTGGTTTATCATACAACAATAAATCGAACAATAAAATTGTAGAAGGGTTGCTTCATCAGAAGGGCACATTACAATAGGATTAGCTATGTAAACACCACCACCACACTAAATACTGGTAATCCTTCACCCATCAATACTAATGCTATCAGATAAACTGCATCTTAATAAAGGTGTTAACTTTTCCTAGACCTTATAAAACACCACTAATATTATTATATTGTGATAGTTTCCTCAAATGAATGGCACTGATTAGCCAATATTTTTCAAATTTCTTGAGGAATTAAAAGTGACTTGCCAAAACTTTTGCCAAATGAAAATATTTTTTGCCAAATGTGAATTATTTTTGCCATTGGCAAATTTGGCAAGTGGCAGCGCGAACCCTGGTTGTCTGACATTTTGATTATTCCTCTATTACACTTAGGTTCCTCGATGGCTTTGAGTAAAGCTATTGCCCACAAAGCCAAGCTGAAAGCAATTAGTGCATTGAAGCCATCCTCGTCTACTAGCTCAAGTGACAGAAAATTTAATGTGCCACTTATATCAAAGAAAACGTCGTCAGATAAACCGATTGTGATTGACGATGAAGATGCTGCTAGATGTAAGTATTATTAGGTTCCAGATGACTGTCTACCTACCAGATATATTTTCCTTTGGTGCTTGGTGTTGTTAAATTCCATACACTTTTGAATTTACATTTATGGCACACAAGAGGAAACTGTCACATAGAAATTAGTTATGTTTCAAATATTGAATAGGAGCTAAATACAACAGTGTATGTGTGGGTATTCAACAAAAGACCATAAGTAAATAACAATCAAGTATATTGTCACCACATGCTGTGCAAACTCCCAAGTTAATTGGTAAATTGCGTTGACTATTTCGATCTGCGATCAGCACTTATTCGGAAACGCAAACCGGAACTCAATAAAAACTCATTTTGACAATCGGTGTATATTGGCCATGTTTTATTTGAAGTTTTATTACCAATAAATTAGCAATATTGTCTATCCATTGTATGTACAGTCTCTAATTAGTCAGCGGAATAAATGAACCAAGACTTTCTATAATAGTTTGGAAGATCACTTTATCTTTTCCTTTAGGCTGTATTTACACTCCGTATTTTTATATGAATTGGATATGTAGTACTTTTGTTGTTAAAATGATTGTGCCAATATTAAAATCATATCAATATATAAAAAATAAAAATAAACAGTCGCGCCCGCATCAATTAAAAAAAAAAATTGCCTGAGAATCAAATATCTTTCTTTTTCTTTTTTTGGCCTAAACTTCTATTTTTTCCCCAATTCAGGTTTTGCCTGTTCTATAACCATCCTCGAAAGATCACGTTACTTTTGCTCTCATTCACAAAATAAACTTATCTTAAAAAGGTAAGTTTATTGTGATCACAGTCGATATAACCATAATACTCCAATTGAAACAAAATAATGTTAAACTCCATATTTCGAATATAAAACTTATGAAACAAAGTCAAAACAATATATGTTCCTTTTTCTATAGACATTTAACCCTTCCTGAATTTTTTTTCGAAAACACTGCCAATGCATTCTCTTATATAAATGCAAGTCTCCCATAGGGAGCCTCACATATATAAGAGAATACATTGGCCTAACAATATTTACCTTGACTTAGTAAGCCAGTGCATTCTCTTATATATGTGAGTCTACTAGGGAGCCTCACATATATAAGAGAATACAAAAAAATTGGCCAAACAATATTTAACTTGACTTAGTAAGTCTGTGCATTCTCTTATATATATGAGGTTCATGTCATGAAAGGATTAAATACACATATCTTTTTTAATTTGGTTTCCGTCTTGTCTATGTTTCAATTGTCACCATGTGGGTATGCCAGCACCAGTGGCGCTACTTCTTATTTGTTTTCGTAGATTAATTGAAATTGTTCCAACTTCTTGAATCGTACATTTCCTATTATCTACAATTTTTACATAGGTTTATTTGAAAGAGATATTAATCCTGTAACACACTCATGAACTTGTATACTTTATGCGATAAGATTTCTACATACATTCAAGACCTTAAAAAAAAGCTCATTTCAACACAATTTTTCAGTATAATGTCATCAGAACACAGACATTTCTTTTTATTATCTAATTCTAATTTTCTTGCAATTGTGTTGGTCAGTTTGATGTATTATATTTATTCAATATTTTCTATGTACTGTTATATTTAGCGTATGACATAATTTTATGGGACAATAAACACATATGACTTTGAGCTATAAACGGGAATGAAGAGCAAATCCTGTGCAGGACATTCCAGGTCAAGAGAAAAATAAGACATTAAATTGATTAATTAACCCTTTCTATACTAAATGCATTCTCCCATTCAGTTATAAATGGAATGGTCTATTATTCATCTGGTGGTGTTTTCGGGGAAAAATAAGCAGGCGACGGATAACAAAAGTACAGAAGAAGACCTATTTATTTGAGTGAAATGCTTAGGTTGTTTTTTTAATTTATTATCTGAACATTTCCTAAGGCAACTACTCGCCAATGAGTAATTAGTATAATTAGTATAGAAAGGTTTAACAGATATTTGAAGAGTTTAATTAATTATCTTTCCCTATCATAAAGCAAAACTTAAATTGGGCTGACATTTCAAGTTACAGGTTTGCAGCATTATTATCACCGACCATTTCACAATAAGTAAGAGAGAAATATGCATTTGTGTTTCTAAAACGCTGAATACTTCTAAATATACTGATCCTTTCTCTTGATTTGATTCAGATTAGATTTTATTCATGACTTTGACCATAAAATTTAACTACCTTGAGATATATTGGCGAAGCCAATTCGCCTTCATCAGTCTTCTGTTGACTTATTGGCAGCCATGTGACTGTTGGTGTTGGAATTGAGAGGTCAGGGACCAGCCGAGAGGGCGACGTGGGCGAAGAAGTCTCCCTATTCTTGCTCACTTCACCCTAATTTTGCAGCCGAGCGAAGTTTAAGTCGCCCTGAAATTTCCGAAGTTGCCTGACGAAAATCGGCAAAATATTCACCCTAATTTACTGCCAACATTGATTGACTTGAGTTATCCATTGACTATGTCTCATATAACACCATAGTTACTATTAACATCTGTATTAATCCGATTTGGGAGCATATTCACACCTGAGCATTGATTGCAGACAGCTGTGAATACATCGTAAGGCCTAAACAAATAATACCTTTGTTTCCGCTAACGAACTAAAAAAAATTAGGGTAGGTAGGTAGGCTTAACTTCTTTTTTTTGGTAACTTTTTTTTTTTCAGTATCTTTAAAAATAACTGTATAATACTTGTCAATAACCCAAACTATGCACTTCTTAGCCCCAATCAGGTTAACCCAGATGACAGAGGAACTAGAAACTCCAATTCAATCTTACATATGCTTTAATATTTACATATATACTAGTCTATATACTATTAAAGATAGTCTTTGATAATCCAAATATTTCCTATATGGTCTGGCGACAACTGGAGTCAGTCCAGCACCACTGCACTGTTCACATATTGGAGTGACCGTCTTGTACCGATCTCTTAAGGATGGCTTCACAACACCACCTTCTCCGCATTCAGTGAAGGATCTAGGTATTTTTTGGGGACACCTGTTTTTGGGCAATGATATGCCGAAGGCATAACCTGAAGGCCTGATCGGAGGAATGTTTGGGAAGGGTGACCCCCTGATGATGGTGGGGGTTCTTCCCCTGGAAAAATTTTGAAAATCCATTGCATTTAGATCTATTAATCTAAGGCTCTTTGAGTCAGTATTTTGAATTTTACAGAGAGGTCAATTTTATCAAGTTTCTCAAGCATAACTTTGGAACTTTTTATACATGTATGGATTGGAAATCATGCTTATAAGTTATTGTCAGATATCTTTTGGTTCTATGGATTATGCTTATCGGAAGCCTTATCCTGCTTGAAATTAGACTTGCCATCATCACTCTAATTCATAAATAGGCTATTTTATAAAATTCAAGTGAGACACATACCGTACATAATATACTACATGTACATGTAATACAGAAATCCTACATGTACATGTAGTACAGAAACAATGTACATGTATTAAGATAGTAATGACTATATATGGTACTAATCTCTATGTTAATTTTTCATTTGGTATTATGAGATCCCACTTGATAACCAGGTTGATTTGATCAAATTGTTAATGTTCCTGTGCTGTAATTGATTGAAATACTGAAGTCTGAACGCTGAATGATAACATACCGTACCTGAACTCAAATTATTTGAAGTTTTCACAGATGAAAGCTAGATAAAGCCAAACATACTTTCTGTTAAACTTAAATCTTTTTGTAAACTTAAATTTCTTATGTCAATATATATAAATATATAAATGTTTTGCATCTTGTTATGATATGAATTGGGACCTAAATTAAAAAAAAAAAAATTTAAATAATTTTTTTTTTTTTTTTTTTTTTTTTGGTCCAATTTTTTTTTTTTTTTTGCAATGGCAATAAAAAGTTTAGGGTCGGCGGTTTAAAATAGGGTCGGTCGGGTTAGCGGAAACAAACGTATTTTTGGTTTAGGCCTAAGGTGTCCACAGTGACTTGTTATTTTGAGATTATCACACCTGAAGATTACAACTCTACACCTTACGTCTGTTCATCACCCCTTTGTTAAATTTTGTAAAGGCCAGAACAACTTTGAAAACAAATTCATTTTTGCAACATATTAATATCTGTAGCCAGGTTAGGCACCTCTAATGAGTGAGAATGTTCAAGATTTCGTTTCGTTTAGCATTTTTTTTCGTTTCATAAGCATTATGTAATTTAATTTTTTTTTTCGTTTCATAAGCAGTTGTAAAAATACCGTTCTTCCAAAATTATTACAATTATGTTTGGACATTAATTATAGTTATTAAGACTGATGATTTGAACATAAAGTTTCAACAATTGAACTATTTTTTCATCATTTTAATTAAATATTACATATCTCATATTTTCGTTATAAAGATGACTGCAGTGCGGGCCGATTTCAATTTTGCCAATCCATTTCGCTCTGGAGAATGCCCACTTCGCCTTATTTTTGTGACAGGGAGAAGTCACTTGAAAATCCGGTCTAGGCTGATCCCCTTGAGAGGTCTGTACACCCACAGCATCTCCAGTACCTTGTACCTGTTCATGGTAGGTTTACCCTGTCTGATCTTGATGGCCTCTGTGACTTGCCGAGCATTGCCCTTTGTACATATAACATGCAGCTGTCTATCTATCATATATCTAACACAGAGACCTTAAAATGTGCATATATTGTCCTAAGTGCGACGTCTGAATAAAGCAGCCATTTGAGCTTCCTTTGTTGGGGTCACCAGTGGCCCGTGTGGTATTGATGTCAGACTGAGTTGCAAAGTGCGCTTGCCGTCACGGGCCAGGGTTTGAATCCCACCCAATCCAAAAAGAATCTGCACTCTCTCAAAAACCCATGCAGTTACTGTAAATAGATGAATTTTCAATGATCAATTGTTTAATAGAGCACACTTGGTGAATGCTCTAGTTAACAGCAAAAGCTGGCAAAGAGAATTTCAACTACAAGGCAGGGATTTAAGAACCACATGACTCAAGGATAGATTCAAGTCTTCACCATAGTGAACAGATGACAGCTTGCCTTGTTTGTGTCTACTCTATTTACCAGCATTATACATGTACAAAACATTAGTATGAACGTTAATTAGGAATAGGAGGGTATCTGCTGACATGTGAAACAAGTGAAAGCCTGGTGGCCATTTTTGAGCTAAAAATCTTGAGATTTTGACTGTCATAGGAAAAGTAATTATGTAGATATTTTACCTAAAAATGGCATCAGATTCTAGCGCTTGACCTATGAATCCTTAAGCAGGTGCCATTAGGCATCAGCAGTTTCAGCTGCAATATGTCCTTACTGAGTACGGTCACACTATATACTGAGATGGACCTACTTCAGCAACTGAACCAGTGTAACTTGACGTTTCAAACAATGTATGATGTTCCAGGAATCCGTATGATAATACCTTGGCATGAAATCAGTTGTAGGGTATATTTTTCCACTGCAGAATGTCAACAGACCAGTACACGACAACATGCCGTCATTCCAGCAAGAGCAAAGAAGAGCAAGTTGTATATACATCTTACTGAAGTTGTGATCTGAAAAATTGAAACCATGGCTCAGTAATAGGTCTTTTAGACCCTTAGTCAATCACCATTTGTCATAGTAATTCATAATTGATTTGATTTTTCAACACTCACATGTGCAACGGACAGTGCAACATCTGTTATATTCTTCTGTCAGCATCAAGTTGTCAAGGACAAAGGTTAAACCTGCCACATGTGCCTGTTGTAATAAGCTGAACGATCAGAAATGCTAATGTCATGCTAAATGCAGACATTGTAGTAAGGTTGAAGGAGACAATGTCAGGTTATTCTTTTGATGAAACTTACATGCAATTTTCAGACAACTAATTTCAATGATGCATTTTTTCTAAGTGTTTGATGCTAGTCGAAAATGATATAAGAGGTCATTGGCCTTGTGAGCAAGTTTCTTATCATTAGGAGTTACACATACCGACGAGGGTGTATACATCGAGAGATGTTCTCACTTATCCGGCAGGTATTGTTTCGGAGGTAGGTGTGATAATCCTCAACATGAAAGAGTTACCGCTTATAGTCTGTATCGGCAGTTACTTAGGTTTTTAACTGTTTTTACAGTTTTTTCATTTGGGCTGATTTACCGGTGTTTCATTTGAACAACAGTTGCACGGGGTACGCTCAAGTACATATTAATGTACAACAGTTGCACTTAACTATTTATTATAATATAACAGAATACATTTATACGACAATTACAATAACATAATAATCATTACATCAGGTCTTCAATAGCCAGATAAATATCCGACTGAATCTAAATATTCTAACATTCCCAACTGCCCGGCTCTGCTGTGGTCGTGGTAGTTTTTGGTGGAGTTTTGCTCGGGAGCTGTACAGTGATGCTTTAACGGAATAGAACGTCGGAACATTTGCAATGATGTCAGAATGTGTTTCGTCTGTCTGCAAATCTGCAAAAGGAAAATAATATCATTTTACAGATCGGTATATAATAACGAGCGTTATCAATTATGATATGATAGATAAGAATTGTTTTTGTTTTGAATATAACTAATTTGTTATACTTGTTGAAATATTTGACATATCGTACAGTTAACAAAGAGCGTTCTCATTTATGATATTTTGATAAGAATTGTTTTTTCAAAGATATACATACTAGATATTTCTTCCTGGTAGATAGTAGTGACTGGTCTGGATGTATGACGAACTAAGGTTCTGAGCTCTGCGATGATGGTTTCAGCAGCAACTTGGGCCTGCATGGTCTGAGTCGTGGTTATGCTAGCTTTTGTAGGATGTGACGATGTCGTTCTTGGTATTTAAAGTAGCGCTGCAGGTCTTTGAACAGCATCGCCAATGTACACTGTCGTTTCTTCGAGACTTATCGCAGAACTTATAGTGGTTAAAGACGAGATATTTACCACCGCGATCATTAGGAATGAAATTAATATGTACTTGAGCGTATACCCCGGGATGGTCGAAAGGGCCGATAGACCCTTTCTTTCACCCCTCATTTTATTGCCTTTATTGGAATCAGGAAAAAAAATGAAAAAAAGAGCATTTTTATACATTTTTTATAATTATTTTCTTTTGTGTTTCTTCTTTCTTGGTGGCTTTTCTCCTGAAGATGGAGACGGAGCTGGTTTCTCTCTTAATTGTCGTAGTTGGTATTCTTTTTCCGCGATTCTGACGGGGGACACCGGTGGTGATCTGTCTTGAGAACATGATTATCTCTGGAAATCACTCACTTGAGTTGTTTTCAGTGACAAGAGTTCATATCGTGATATACAGTCATTGTCGGTAAGTTTGGGCTACACTTTGCTTAAACAAACACTACTTGTGGTGATGGGATCATTAGTCACGCATTGTAAAAACAGACTATAACCTGCCGGCTCGGATGCATTCACACATCCCTGCCGGATAAGTGAGAATAAGCCTACATAGATGCCTCATTTAGAATGCTGAATGAATTTAGTCAGTTGATCAGAGTTGATGAGATTAATGTTTTGTGTAAAGCGTGATTGCAAGTATATTGTAGAAGTACCCAGATTAACAATCATGATCAGTACTGAAATGAATCATTGTATATGTGATGTAGTACATGGTGTGCTTTCTGGATTGCATAACGGTTACTGTAATCGTCACAAATAAGGTACTCTGCGAGTATCATATAATATCACACAAATTTTTGTATAGCTCACTCCAAAATTTACACTTGAATCATGTGATAATTATGAAGCCCACATTGAAAGCTGGTTCATTAGTTCCACGCCAAAATGTTGAGAATAATATTCCGTGAATAAATGAGTTTTCAAATGACCTTTGAATTCATCATATCCAGGACAGTTGCTGTTGTTCAACAGTAGAGATTTCCAGAGAGTCAGTGCAGCTATGGAAAAAATATATGTCACCGAAACTACTATCAACCTCTGGGTATGCTAGGAGTATTAAGTCCTCGGATCTGAGAGGCCTCCTATTATCATGGAGAAATTGTGGTGCACAGTTTATTGCTGACTTGATAAGTCATTGCGAGCATCTTGAACTTAATCCATTTGGAAGCCAATGTACCTTGTACAATGTCTTTGTGATAAATAATAATGGTGCTTATATAGCACTTATCTCCAGTACCAGCGAAGCCTAAGTGCTTCACATTATTACCCCAGCTGTTGATTAATGCCGAGTCTTGTGCCTGCTGCCATTTTACAAGCTCTTCACAAAAGCGGCTTACGCTTATCCAATGACCAGGTCTCTATTTCTCGTTTAGGTTTGACGAATCGAGCACAGTACAAGTGACCTTGCCCAAGATTTAAAACACTGTGGGGCTCTGCAGCACACACACCACTTAATCTGATAAAGTCACTGTTGCAGACACGATAGTCTACCGGCAAGTGCGAAACCATTTCAAGTCTGATACTCTATCCACTGGGCTACCGAACTCCATAATATGATCCTTATGTGAAACTTACACACCACTCTGACAGCGGTGTTTTGTATTTGCTGCATTAAAGAGGAACTGTGGCCAAGCTGTTGGGAATTGCTTCAGCTATAAAGAACAGAAATATTGTTCATTGGCAGAATTCTATAAAATCACAAATATTTTAGATTATTGAGATTAATGGTGCTTGAGGCCTAGATGAAGGCTTGAGCTTTATTTAGCCATTGGCGTCTGCCCGCAATATGACTGCAAATGGCATAGGTCATGACCCTTGATTGGAGAAGAATTACATCATTTATCTTGTTGGTTATTGTAAGTGATGATGTATATGCATAGCCGTATGAATCTTGATCCAGTTATAAGATGACATGAATTGAATGATAACACCTTTATAAACTCTTTAGTGTATAATGCACACAAGCTTTCGACCTTCTGCGAAACCTTTATCAAGTGAAATGACAATCGATGAAACACATTAGAAGTTTGATGTTAAAAGTCTATCACATTTTGACGTCAGTCTTAGAAACCAGTCACGAAGACAGGATAGTGGGCCAAGAATCCCCGATCTCTGTTCAGGTTTGTCTTTATTGCGTTTAGTTGACTAATGACTTTCAGTTCGACAGTTTTCCTTTTATTGATGGACCGAAGATTCCCGCATAACACCGTTGAACATCGTTGAAATGGTCCATATCACGTTCCGACAAATTGAAATGGCTCCCTACCGGTACGTCAGTATTACCAGATGTAATGGAAAATCGGTGTCAATTCATCCATTCCCGATATTAACATGGTGCAGTATTTTATCCTAGTCTCTGTACAGCCAGATATGTCATCCAGTTATTGTAAGTGTCAGATGCCTTCTCTTTTGAAAATGTTCTACACTGGACATTTCACAGGCGTTGGAGATATGAGAACAACACAATTCACCTCAGGTGTATTATTTTCAGTTCACTCTGAAACTGGAAACCATAACGGCATATATGAATAGTACTGTTTGCAAATCTAGGCTTTATTATGTCAAGTTCTCAGTAAAGAAAATGAGTCAGTCACTGTTCAAAACACTGGCAGTTTGCAGTATTCATGGAAAACAGAAATTTACGAAAAATCCCGAAAATGCAATAGGGCGATTTCAAGCATGATTCAGAATGTGACCGAAATGGCTAGAAGTTTGTCAACAAACCAAATGATGTGATACATTTGAAAGAAAATTCAAATAAATTATGCTGCTGATTTCTTTAGAATGTTCTGACCAGATTTGCCAAGGGCCCAGTTGATTCACTTTATGGACAGCACAATTATGTAACAAGTCAATTGTTCACTGTCCAAAAATAGCACAACCTGCATCAACAATATGCACTTCCTCGATTTACAAGTTGATTTTGCCAAATTAAACCAATGCAAACAATTTATTTATACATTGAATGCATACGAGTAATATAATTCACAATATTGATATGAACACAAATAAATAATGATTGTTTAATCATGTTAAAAAATGGCCACATAATTACGGTGAATTTTCTCGAGATGTAATTTTTTCAACTAATTTTCTATTTTTTAGATACAGTCCTTTATTTTTTTAGGTATATTCTTTTCAAAATCATTATATTGATGGTGGGAATTCAGCTTTAGTTGTCGGAAACCATTTGTATAACTTTATTTACAAATTAGTTGGTCACAGGATGTTAAATGAGTATAAACGTCATTCATATCATTGGAAAAACTATTCCCAATCAGTTATTGGAACAAGAATTTAATGGGCATGGCCATCTTGGAAGTCAGCCGATGATGTCACGTCACAGCTCTGCACCACCTCCCGATGTGGTGTAGGATTGGGCAGACTGGAACATGTCCATCACATGTTCCGCCCTTGTTGATTGAGAACCAGGGCCAATAGTCCCTCAGTGAACTAAATTTTACTATCGGCGCTGTTTTATCCAAATTTTCTGGCTCTAAGTTTACTGTAGTATTTATCCTAGTCTCTATACAGCCAGCTACAGTAATGCACTAAATAATCGACTCCTTAACCACAGCAGAATTATGGGTAATTTTTCAGGATTAAGTCGGAAATATGACTTGTTGCCATTCATCTGACAGCTCTCAGTTGACAGCTCTCACTGAGAGCTTTCCAATGAATGGCAACAAGCCATATTTCAGCATAAATCCTGAAAAATTACCCATAATCCTGCTGTGGTTAAGGAGTTGATTATTTAGGGCATTACTTCATGTCCTCCAGTTACCTTCAGGTAACTTTTTGAAGATCTGACAAGAGAACTTTATGACATTGATAAAATAAGACAGGTGATAATTATTATTAGTTAATCCCTGTTCCTTCACAGTATAAAAGGTGTTGTTATTTAGTAAAAGGTCCCAGCTTGAGATTTCATTTTAGGTGACTTTTGTGAGCCAATTTGCTCTGCATCACTTACAATCTTGAACTTTCCTCTGGGTAATTTATTCAATGTATATTGTGTAATCTGCTAACAAAAATCACATAAATCATGTAATATTGATCTGGGGCATTCACCTACAGTGAAATACTTTATTAAGGAACAAGTATGAACTAGGAAATACATTACTACATTATTTTTTCAGCATTTTAAAGTTCCCTGTCAGAACAACAAAAAGTTACTTCTGTTTCACAGCTAAAATTTAGGCCAGGTTCGAATATGGGTTTCGTCCAATTATTTTTACATGAGTTACGGCCCTTTTTGTCCCCTGAATTATTTTTTTTTGGTTGACTATTAAAATAGCCAGTGTCCGTCCGTGTGGAAAGTTTCCGGATGAGAACTTTATTTTGGGCTTTCGGATCAAAAGCAAATTTGGTATGTGAATAACAGCTCAAAACACGGATCAAGTTCGAATATGGGTTCGGTCTGCCTATTTTTGCTGGAGTTATGGCCCCTTTTCCACTTAGAATCTGTCCGTCCGTCAATTTCAGAAAGTTTCCGGATGATAACTTTATTTTGGGTTATTGGATAGAAACCAAATTTATGAGCTTAAAATACAGGTATTGGTCGAATATGGGTTCAGTCCGTCCATTTTTTAACTGGACTGAGAGCTTTCCGATGAATGGCAACAAGCCATATTTCAGACTAAATCCTGAAAAATTAACCCTAATTCTGCTGTGGTTAAGGAGTCGATTATTTAGGGCATATTACTGTATGTTCAGTATGTACTCATTTATAATATAGCTTTCAGCCCTTGACCTTCTTCAGTGCATGTATTGCAAATGGAAATTACATTATTGCTGTTACATGCTTAAGTACAGATAATAATGACAAAATGATAAGGTTGAAAAAAAATGTTATATGACTTTATACATGTACGTCAGATCATTGATAACACTATATCCACAAGTCTCTCTCTCTTACCCAAATTTCTGAACTCTGAAATCGCCACCCTCACCTCAATGCCCATGACAAAATATGATTATACAATGGTTTGTTTTCATGTAATCTGACATCTCGCAAATGCTCTCTCCCACACACACTTGATACCAACCGGCTTCCACATTAGATGTACAGTGGATCTAGACATTGATGAGAAACATTGATTAGCGCATGAAAAAATTGGAGCAGAAGGATGCAGCAATGAAATCACCTATCAAATTTAATTGCCGATTAAAGTGATGCCACATTAAATGATCTTGAAGGTGATTTGTCTGAGCGAAAAAAATTTGAATTGCCACTGTGAAAGCTAAACAAATTATTGTCAATGCAGAATCCAGTGGTTGTTTGTAAGATCATGACTATGGAGAGCAAACTGTGTGGATATCTTGCCATTCAAAAAAAGCCAGTCCTCGCTAATTCGACTGGGTTATTTCGATGACTGGTTTTGATTATATTGATTATATTGAGAATAATCATGCACAGGACACAAGGACAGTATGTTGTGATTATGGAGACGAATCATCTGCTGCGCCAGAAAGCTCATCTCGAAAGGACAATGTAACGGCAGAATCAGGGATGAACATTTCCTTGTGGTCACTATCAGACAAATTTTTGTTTTGTCTAAAGGACTAAAATTTATGTCGATCAGAGACAAAGTTGTTTGACGTAAACTATAAGCGGACCTGATAGAATGGGAGTATTTTTTGTCTCTTGAAGATAAATTAAAGTTAAAGAGGAAAGAAACATCTTGCTTGATAACATGATTGTGTTGGTGAAAAATGATGTCATGTCGAGTTCGAACGCGAATGCACAGTAACATATAACGACTGACAAAGGCGTGCAATCATAGGATTGATGCATTATCATGATATCATAATTAGACCAGCTGATAAGGGACCAGGTGTCATGGTTCAGGACAAACCTCACTATATTCAGAGTTCGACAGATGAAATGGTGAAATGTTTCTCATACAATGAGACCGAAAAAGATGACTGAAAGGGAGAAGGATTGTACATGTATATGAAGAATCGCAAGCGATTGAAAGTTCAGATAAGACGGGATGGTTGGGAGGGATACAGTGGTACTTTCATTGAGTGACAGTTATGTTACGGAAAGTAAATAAATTGGACAGTGGTCCTCTCCAAAAAGTCTGTAACGCGACAAGAAAAAGTTGTACCATGTGGTATGTGGGTGAGATGAAGCGTACAGTAGGTGAGAGACTGAGAACATTTGCGGGATGTAAGATTGCATGAGGACAAACCATTGTATAATCATTTTAATTGTCATGGGCATCGAGGTGAGGAAGACATGAGTGTTGTAATTTTGGCGGCATGAGAGAGGTGCTTGTGCGGGAGGAAACATGAATACGGAAGTTAGGTACTAGAGTGGGTGAGGGTATCTGTTTCAATGCTAAACTCAACAATGCAGAATCGTTAATGGACGTCAACTTTTTTCAACCCTGTCACTTTGTCATTATCATCTGTAGTTAAGTGTGTAAAAGTAATAATGTAATTTCCATTTCGAGTTACAAGCACTGAAGGTCAAGGGCTGAAAGCTATGCTATAAATGAGTGTTATCGTTTTTATCTTAACAACCCTGTCCTTCATTTGGACAATACTGAATCGTTCGGTAAATTTTCAGCCAGCCAATAAGTTACAGTTCCTCATTTCTTTCTCTTATACATTTTTTTTCTCTTTCTAACTCTATCTCTTAATTTCACCATCAGGTCTTTAGCCATAGAATTAGGATGATTTCTAGCAATAATTAATTTTGATTACCTCACTATATCCATCACTATATCATGATGGATTATATATTTTTTTAAGAATCATTGTTTGTTAGTTAAGAATTTCATTTTACACGAATCATCAGTTCTTTACTCTGTGAAAGCAAGCAATCACAAATTTTGTTTGGAACAGCCACGTCTCCATTTATGTCAGTCCATGTATCTGGCACAGCGATCAAGATTCTGACCTGACAGAAGGATCATGGGTTAATGTGGAGCACAGATGATGAAGATCTATGGTGACTGTTAGTGATGACCACGATTCATGAAAGTTCAACATCAGTATTAATATCAATATCAAGTAGTGGAGCATGATTTATAGTTTGTATAGGGTCATAGTTTGTTGGTATTTCGTCTTGATGTTCTTAAAATGATTTTTCAATACATTCGTCTCAGTGGTCTGCTTTATTTGTCTGGATGAAATTTTATCAAATAATAGATTCACACTAGTAATAATTAGATAGTCATCTTTAGTGACTTCATTCATATACAAATGAAATTTTTAATTCAAGTTGAGACAATGTTGCAACATTTGTTTATTGTCGGAACAGTTTGTCTAAGATTATTCCGCTGAAGAAAAATATCAAATGTGTTTATACAGATTCATTTTCAATTGATATGTCCTATTTTACTGTGGGCTATTCATGTGTTGTGCTTGTAGTATAAATAGATGAACGATTATCAGTTCATCATAAAATGTTCAGATCGAAGTTGGTGGATTCTCAATTGTTGATTCTCTCAGGGTTCTCTCTAAAATGATAGGTTTGAATTTTTGTTAGTGATTGTGGTTGGTGACACTATAAGCAAAGGAATGTTGTATGTTATCTTAATACAGTTTGAACTTAGAATGCAGTGGTTGATGTAGAGTATCCTTCAATTTTGTATCACTAATGTTTTTGTCTTTGGTTGACTCAAAACAACTTATGGGTCCCTGATGAATAGTATAAATTTCCAGATTTGTTTTTCATGTTCCACAGTTCTATTCTTTAGCAGAAGTCAGCAAAACTTTTTAAAAATAGTTTTTTTCTGTGAACAGTGGTAAACATGTCTTTTTTATTTTGACTGAAGTTTTCTAACTTATGACTGGCTATTTGCCTTTTATTGCCTTTTATTGAGGACTCAGTTTCTTTAGTACAGTAGTGGTCTCAGGCATTCAGTGTACATGCTTTCAGAGGGTGTTAATTTTTGTTTGTGAATCAAGCCTTGCCAAAAAGATGTGTAATGGGAAATCTGTTTGTGTTGCAAGTAAGTTTGTTACCAACATCCTGAGTTACTTCATGGTGTTTCACTTATGAAACCATTCACATATCGCAGAACAAGTGGGCAATCTTTCTGCTGAAAACTAACATCCAAACAAATAAGGGAAAAACAAGTAACCCAGAAATGAGTTGCCATTTGAGCCTGTGAGAAGAATATTATTTGATGGGATAGGCAACTGATGTCGGAGAATCCAGATAGTTCCGAGAAAGAAATCCTTATGGTGAAATGTGAGACTCATACACAAAGAGCTAAAATTAACCAGACACACAAGGATGAACAATGCCATTGGATTGGAATATGACATAGATCTAAGCTAGAAGACACAGCAGTGAAAACACATTGTGGTCGACAAAAGACTTGATACAATTGGCTGGACTGATGTACGGATGGTACCATCAAGCTCTCTTAGTTAAATGTTTCAATTATTGTTCAAAATCTGTTTTATGATGTTATATCTTGCTTTATTATATGTTTTATTTTCTACACTTTTTCAGCTGACGAAGACTATAAAAAAGTTCTGTACTTAAATAAACTTCCCACTGAACTTGGTGAGATACACCTTAAAAGTATCAAAGGTGTAGAGAAGTTGACCATCCCGGTCACACCACAAGGCAAACGAGAGGGGTAAGTATCTAGATCTATATTACAATCGCTGGTCTGAAAAAATAGTCAGGGAATATCCGGCGGACCTGCTTTATGCAGCCAAATTTGCCAGATTGGTTTAGTTTGTTGAATAATCTGTCCATATATTCTGGTTCATAGAAGTGCACAACAGTATTCGTTGTAACCTTGGATCAGATGAGACTCCATGGTAGGATTGTTGTGGAAAAGAGGAACACATGGTTATTATATCATCACTGACAATATGCTGCTGGTATAATAATATAATTATAGCTTGAACACAGAGAGTAAATAGAGTTGATAATGTGATGAGATACATATGCTTCTTTGGTTCATATGTAATATGATGTTAAGTTGGTACCTTGACAAAGTGCTGCTGGAGGAAATACTCTCTTGGAACATTGCAATGGACTAAAAGATTGCTGAACAATCTCAAATAGTACATGTGCCATAGTAGTTGTGTATCAAGATAAAAATACTGCATACAGATCATGACTCCAATGAAAAACGATAATGCTAAGCAATGATTGGTACATGTATATCAAGTAACAAATAGCACATACAGATCAAGACTCCAATGCAAGATGATAATGCTCAGCAACAATAGTACATGTGCCGTAATAGTTGTATATCGAGATACAAATATCACATACAGATCAAGACGATAATGCCAAGCAACGAATAGTATATGTGCCGTAATAGTTGTATATCGAGATACAAATATCACATACAGATCAAGACGATATTGCCAAGCAACGAATAGTTCATGTGCCATAATAGCTGTATATCAAGATACAAATATCACATACAGATAAAAGACGATAATGCTAAGCAACGAATAGTATATGTGCCGTAATAGTTGTATATCAAGATACAAATATCACATACAGATCAAGACGATAATGCAAAGCAACGAATAGTATATGTGCCATAATAGCTGTATATCAAGATACAAATATCACATACAGATCAAGACGATAATGCTAAGCAACGAATAGTATATGTGCCGTATTAGTTGTATATCAAGATACAAATATCACATACGGATCAAAACTCCAATATAAGATGATAATGCCAAGCAACAAATATTATATGTGCCGTAATAGTTATATATCAAGATAAAACTATCACATACAGATCAAAATTCCAATATAAGATGATAATGCCAAGCAACGAATAGTATTAAGATACAATTATCACATACAGATTGGAAGACTCCAATGCAAGACGATAGCTCCAAGCAACGAATAGTACATGTGGCGTAACAGTTGTACATCAAGATACAAATATCACATACAGATCAAGGCAAGGAAGATAAACAACATTGCTGAATTGAGTAATTAATTCTTACATTAATATAAAGAAAAGAAAATCTGCAAAGGATCAACTTTTCTGATCTTAAAAGCTGATGAAGGCTACAGAACAGGAGAGAAAGAAAGTTATGTTTTAGGAATTCCATCAAACTTCCTGTGAATAGTTCTCGTTATACATCAAAACTAAAACAGAAAAGAAATACAACTTTCTCCTGAAAGAAAGTCTGTCGAGAACGTCATCCTTGAATTGTGCAATTTAAAGACATATTAAACGCTTATTTCACGACATCAAACTGATATTTTACGACTCGGCCACTACACCCATTTGAGGACTTTCTGTAAAACTATTCAACATGAGCTGTGCCATTTCGTAATACACGATGTCTGAACAAATCACCGTAAATGAGATTAATTTTGCCAACGAGTCACTTTATTTAATTTATATGAAGATTTGCTGTTGTGTGCTGACAATTTTGGTAACAAATTCATTGAAATACCTGTGTTGAGCAAGTTTATTCGCTGTGAGAATCAACAGAGTGTGCAAACCACTTTAATAACATACACAGAATTATAGAATCCAAGTTGAATGTGTCAGTCCAGATCCATGTTTTCCACATCGCACTATGTTGAATCACACGGCACTCAGCTATTTGTTGAAATTATCAACAGCATCCTTTGTTTCCTGTTATTGACGTTGTTGTTTTGTGTTACGAAAGACGAAGAAAGAATTTAAATAACTACTTCAAAGTCACCTGTGTCAACTAAGCAACTGGATACTACCCTCGACAATCAACATTCATGGAACATCAATTACATGTAGTTATTTAACTTCCCGGAAGATAGACGACATGAGATTCAACAATGATTCTATCAGATGATATGATAAAAGTGCCAGATTATTGTTTTATTACATGCCTGGATCTAAAGAACACACTCTTCCGTCGTCTTGGACCATGTCATATTCTTCAAGTGATTAAGCACATATGTGTGAATCGGACGACGTCGACGTCACACAACATTTGCCATGACCATGAAACTATAAAATAGAAGCATCATCACACTTGGCAAAATAAGCTCTATCTGTTTCTGAATTATCCTTGTTAAGTCTTTATTTTTCAATTAATGGATTCTAGGTTAGGTGGTGTGCGATAAACACAGAATGACATGTGTGTTAATGGGTTTGTCAATACGGAACAAATATCAGCGAGGAAGGATAGACCGAGAGACATTCTGTGTATATAAACTGCATTTACAAGACTGAGTTTACTTTAGCTTCTTCAAAAACATTCAAATGTGTCAAACAGCTCACTCGGCGATTCACTACGTCTCAACAGAAGTTTGTTGAACTCCAAGATGTATTTTTTTGCATCTCTAATGAATAAAGCAAGATACATCACTCCGAATGTGAAATTATCATCAAAATACCATTGTAGACTGCACTTCCGAATAATAATAGGTTCGCATTATACAGTGAATTTCAGTGCACTTAATCAATTATTACCTCAGTCGTAGGGCACGTGACACCATTGTTACTCCAATCCTCCAACCAGTAAGCAACCCCAGCTGCAACAAGTTTGTACATATATCAAGGTTAGCATACTGACAAGATCCATCAACACCTGAAACGAGTATTCCTTAACACGAGTGGTGCGAATCAGTAACAGTACTTCGCAACCTTGCTCATGTGTCCCAACTAGGCACGAGATATGAATCACACTCCCCTTAAACAAAAACCTAGCCACTGTTATGAAGCTCGACCCCTTAACCACAGCAGAATTATGGGTAACTTTTCAGGATTTAGTCGGAAATACAGGGCTCAAAATACATTTAATTTTGCGAGAATCAAATTAGTCATAAAGCACTGAAAATTGAAAAGTTTTACGAGAATCATTACACGAATCGATTCGGTGATTCTCGTCGAATCTTGGGGCCTGAAATATGGCTGTAATCTCCGCATTGACAGTGACTGCATGTTGAACATTAACCATTGAGCTATAGAGAAAAGTTATTTCAGCTGAAGTTGTTTCCAAAACCATTTGTTTTCATTGTAAGAATAAGATGTTCCGGATAAAGACATACTAGTGATGGGGACAGCTCAGTCAACAGTAAAGAAAAGAGAACAAATTCTTTATAAAGTGTTAGTGTAGTCACATCTTGTCTTAGCATTCCCAAAGGTTGATAGTATTTTCGGTGTTGACATATCACTTTCCATAGCTGGAATTCTCTACCGTCAATCATCTGCAACTGTCCTGGATATGATGAATTCAAATGTCTTTTGAAAACTCATTTATTAAGGGAATTATTATTCTGAATATTTGGGCGTGGAACTAAAGAACCAGCTTTCAGCACAGGCTACAGAATTATCATATGCTTGAACTGTAAATTTAGGAATTTGTTAATTTATTTTAATATTGTCAAGCGCCTTGAAGCCTTTTGTGATATGTGCCGCTGTACAAGAAATGTGTGATATGATAGTATATACTCAATGAAACAATAATATTGAAGTTCAAGTTTGAGAAAAATTAATATTACATTGGCAAAGCCATTTTGAAAAGCCCGTGCATTTAATCAAATTAAGAAATATGTTGACGGTATATATCAAGACAAGAAATTTCTTCAAGATAACATGAGTTCCTGAACAGATTGCTTTTCTTTCATCGTCTAACTGAAAATATATATTGAAAATATGCTGCCTAGTTTTAAAGAGGATGAAATAAGTTACCGTGCAATTGTTTTGTGTGGTGGAGTTTGAACTGAATTATGTGACTGATTTGACAACTGGAAACCTAAGTTTTCTTATAGTGGCCGCTCTCAGTGTTGAATAGCATTCCTGCAGCTAGACATTTATGAACACTTTGCAACAGAGGTCAACATTTAGCTGAGAGTATGATATTTCAGATGGTAGCAGGAAGAAGGTAGCAAAGAATGTGCTGTCATAATACTCATCACAATGTCCATCAATTCTTGGTGTCAGGGCATGAAATGTCCACCTGTCCACCTGCCCCTGGCAGGTCACTGCTTCTTAGTAACAAGTAGATTCTGGTGCTACCTTAATCTACAGGGTTTATTTGAATATAGAACATATGTATGTTAGATTGAGACATATATCTTAGTCTGAGTTTGATAATTCCAATGCCATGGATTTGTTGGTTACTTTTTAGTTGTGATAGATTATTTGACAAATTTCAAGATATTTTTTCAGTTCAGTCCAATGAACTAGTGGTTCTACAAATTTTCTGTTGTTGAAATGATCTGATAACGGGGTTTTCTTGCTCAGCTGAGTTTGACCCTTACCATTGACCATTCCAAGAATTGTTTCTCATATAGTTTTCTTCTATTCCAGGTACGCGAAGCTTTATTTTGTTACACGCTCACAGCGCAGAAAGTATTTAGACCAGATTCACATCACCATAAAAGTCAATGGACAGCCAGTCAAGCTTACTTTTGACACTGATGCTATACCTGATAGAAGTTAGTATATGTTCTGTCCAACTCACTGTTAACCCTTTCATGACGGGAACTTCCTGAAATTTTGTGAAAACCCTGTGCCAATGCATTCTCTTATATATGGGAGTCTCCAATAGGGAGCCTCGCATATATAAGAGAATACATTGGCCTAACAATATTTACCTTGAATTTGTAAGTAAGCCAGTGCATTCTCTTAACTATGCGTGGCTCCCTATGGGAGACACGCATATATATATATGAGCATGCACTGGGACAGGATCTTTAAAGAATTGTACAAAACATCAAAGTCTGTAAAAACATGACCACTAAGAAGAACATGGAGAGGTAGATAAACTTTGTTCTTATATTCATTATTGATTCATTACTATTCAGAATATTTTTTCGATGTTTTGACATTTTGAGTGGCATTAACCCTTTCAGTGCCAAGTCCGAATTTTGTATCAACCCATATTTCCTTGTGCGCTTTCCATCAATGTATCACATTATTATAATCAATAAATTTGAAAAATGATCCAAGGAAATATGGGTTGATACAAAAATCGGGCTTGGCACTGAAAGGGTTAAAATCCTGAGATAAAAAAATGACTGGTATTCAGAGGTTATTACTTGGTTAGTTTGATATCTCTCGCATGTTAGTCTGAGACTAAAGGACACGGGCACATGAAGTTACTGAGGGCTGATGTTTCTCCTCAGATATCAAACTAACCAAGTGATAATCTTGTTATTAATTTGATCATCTTTACTTTAATACCATTACTATCCTTTCCGATGTCACTTCATCGATGAAAACTTTTAAGATTAAGGCCAAGAATGTAATTGAAATTAACTAAATTTACATCTGAAATAAAATTTTAATGACCAAGTTGATATATATATTCACAAGTTTCAACATGCAAACATACATGTAATTCCATTGAAATTTGGGAGTTCACATTAATCTGAAATAGCATTCTGAAACACCATGGAATGACAGTTACGTTGGGTGTAAACACTGTGTTTCTCTTGTCTCTATGTCACAACTGATATCAGCTGAATTTGGGGGGTTATCAGCAGAGTTTGGGGGGTTATCAGCTGAATTTGAAGTGATATCAGCCCAGGTCGGTAATATGTCGATGAAGGAAAAAATATGATTTCTACTTAATAAATGGGTAATATCACCTTGAAGCATAATACTATTAATAGCTTAATATGAGCTTCATCTTTACAAGCGCTTAGCCCTTCCATGACTGGAGCTTTCTAAAATTTGGGAAAACCATGTGCCAATGCATTCTCTTATATATGCAATTCCCCCATAGGGAGCCTCACATATATAAGAGAATACAATGGCCTAACAATATTTACAGTGACCATGTAAGCCACTGCATGAATTCCCTTATAATTGCGAAGCTCCCCATGGGAGACTTGCATATTATATATAAGAAAATGCACTGGCACAGAATCCTTAATGCTGCACCAGCACAGCTCCTGTCATGAAAGGATTATAAATGCCGGTTGAAAGGTACAATCTGATCCTGTTTGCCTTGTGGTTTACCACTGACTGCAAAGCATGCCCTTTGCTGGAAGTTCCTTGTCCCAGGTTGCTATCAGCACCCTGGAACATATCACAAGAAAAAATATTGTTGATGTATACTTCTAGTTCATAACAAATTTTGAAAAATGTGTAGGCCCATGGTTTGCGTAGTTGTTTGACTTTTAAAAACCAGAGAGTTTTATAATATTCTAGTATGGCTAAATGGCATAAATAAAGTTACTCAGCTGCCAATTTTTATAAAATGGGTCATATGAATTTTCTGGAATAAACAAATATTGGAGCTCAAACTTTCTCCTGCCCCCGACAGAAAATCACATATAAAGACATGCTGAGTCAGGTTTTTGGCCATTTCTGATTTTTTTGTTGGCCATTTTTCAGGAAATTGAAAAACCAAAATATGGGATCATCATTAAAGATGCATATAAATCAGAATTAACGCTTGGAAATTACTATTTCCTTGACTTCGGGGGTAAAAAATATTTGATTCGAGTCGAGGAACCCATCCATCAAAGCTCAGACTGATCAGATATCGATTTTTGAAATCTATTATTTTTCACCACCAATACTTTTAGTGGCCCAGTAAAAAGTTGACGAGAAGACTGTCTCGAACCAAATTGCAGATGAAAATCAAGTGGCTTTTTTGTGTCAGATGTTTGACAAACCAGCAATATTTCGTTGGACAAATTGTTGATAAATAACAGGTTTTGGGCAATTTTATACTATAGTATATATACTGGTTAGCATAATTTTTGAGCAATTAATAGATTCTGATAACTGAAGCGGCATTTCAAAAAATGTTGTTGTTGTTGGAATATGATGTTATGGGAACCATTGAATCGGATTGAGTACCTTTAAAACAAAAACTCTAAATAAAGATATATAGAAACAATCAAAAATAACTGATCAATATTGAGTTGGACAAAAATGATAATGTGCACGGATGGAACCGCAAAAATTTAAATAGGTCTAGCTGGCATCGCAGATCAACATAGTGAGCACTGATATCCCTACATTGTCTTATTTTGAAGCTACAAAGCAGTAAAGACTATAAAGTATTGTCAAGTGATTAAAGGAATTAGTCTGTCAAAAAAATATTTTTTTTATCGTCATAATACTAATAATATACATGTATGTCTAATAGACCCATTTCGCCAAGAAAATTCAAAATCGAGCAGAGAGTATTTTTAGTATTATGATATTAAAAAAAACGCGGAAATATTCGAAGTGCGATCACATGACCACACCGTGGTCACATGACCAATCATCTGCATAGACGTACCGGTGACAGCAGTGGGTGGAGCTTGAAATAATTCCGCCAATCGCGAAACGAGTTGATAAGCTACGTATAAAATATTTGGCCGTTTAATTACCAAGGCATTTACAATCATTTTTTTTTTAATTGAAGGCTAGCCTGGCATTGTTTTTCAGTTTGTGCTTGTTGTTCGATATTCGTTTTTTGTTTTCGTTTTATTTTATGTTTTGATGGCAGATATCAACTTTTTCTAGAGATGATTTTTTTAATTGTTAGCCTAGAAAAAATCCAATGCTTGCCTCTAATAAAGAGCGTCCATGTTTTCGTCACGGCTTAAACAATAAAGAGCGTTTTCAATTATGAACATGCTCTATTTCGATATGTCATGGGTGATTTTGTATGTGTTATTGTGACATTTAGATATAAAGAGCGTCCATGCTTCCTTCTCCCAAAAGCGATAGACAATAAAGAGCGTTCTAAATTACGCCTGTGTTGTCTTTTTGGAAGTAATTAATAATGGATAGCTAGCCCACCCACAGCGGAACATACCACATCTACTAGGCATCTTGGGATATATGTGGAGATGACAGATACTCGGGATACTACTTCTGCCATCTATTCACCGGCATGTTATTAATGGCTACAAAAAACAACCATTCTAGGCGCCACTTTGTTCACATAGTTATTGTCTTCTATTCCAGATAAAGACCAAAGCGCCCACACTATCTGTATTAATTAGATAACACATTGAATAGCGACGTAATCTATACACCAAACGCACACATACGACTGCGCATTTTAGTATCGGCTGACTTACGATTACGTCATCGTAGTCAGCATAATACACTCCGGCTCCGAATCTGTGTTTTTAATTGTTCTCCCACAACTACATCACTCGTAGTTTAGTCACGGAAATCTCCGAATACCGATGGCGGTATTATTTATTTATTTTACGGGTTATTTATTATGCGATCGGAATGGGACTTGCATCATTTTAATTACAACAGGGAGGGCTTTCCGATTGCGTTTTGTAGTTTCTAGACCGAATAAATCCTTTAAGAAAGTACACCATTATTGTTTGATAAGTACCTTGTTATTCATACACAAGCGAGCAAATGCTGATTACCTGTTAACAAATAGAGGGTTTCATGGAGATCTGTTGATAATTTGAGAGGTGACTGCTGGCTCTAGCCTTGACATTATTTGGCCGTATGAAATTTTCTTGGGCCATTTTCGAAAAAATCTGGCCATTGACCAATTTGGTCACCTGGCTGATTTTAATTTAATCAATTTTAATTAAAGACCAAACTTTTGTTTATCTGCAGCAAAGGAACAGATGGATAGGACTCTTTACATTAACGTGTTACCGAGGGACATTCTACAGTATGACCTTATGAAGACTCTCCCTCACGTCGACAAGGTTCAAATCAGAGACTGTTACGACAACAGTGATACAAAGTATGTATTAAGGAGATAACGTACCCTTTTTCTTGGGACATTTGGGGATTCAAGTATGAAAACATTCTGAATGAGCCAGCTTCGGCAAGTTCATAGATTGTTTGCCTGCTTGATTCACCAAATGTCCAAGAAGCCAGTTGCTGCTTTCTCCATTAAAATACAATCTACTGAATAATTTATTAGAATCTCTGTTTTGTCATAATTAAATGCTGTTAATTGAGATTTTGCTTTTTGGCGCATTAAATCTCTGTACTTTCCACAGTGTTACTCAGAACAGTTTCAAAACCACTTCCTGTTAATGTTAGTGAAGTGGAAAGAAAACCTTTCATGAAATAGAGTAACTCATTGTCTGACATTGTGTTTTTTATACCCCTCGCAACCAAGTTGTGGGGGGGGGGGGTGTATACTGGAATCAGCATGTCCGTCCGTCCATCGTCCGTCCATGGACACAAATTTGTCCTGAGTTTTTCTCAGTCATTTTTTTTATGATTTTCCGTGAAACTTAGTACAGACATCAATCATCATGGGAATATGTGAACCTGTGATTATGACATCTGTGGGACTTATTTTGATGGAGTTATCCCCCTTTTTCCACTTAGAAAATTTTCGCAACATGTATAATTTCGTCCGAGCTTTTATTCCTACATTTTTAAATTAATTTTTTTTAAACTTGGCACAGATAATTAGTACCATGGGAACCTCTGCACTTGCGATTATGATTTCTGTCCGACATTTTTGGGTGGAGTTATCCCTCTTTTTCGACTGTTATGTCTGTTTCCCAGCTAAAACTACAGACCAAGTTCGAATATAAGTTCTGTCCAATTATTTTCACATGAATTACACACATTTTTCAATCTTAGAATTTGACCGCATTTTGGCATTGAAATTAGGGGTATATCATATTCTTTGTAATCTAAAATTATTATTTATTTTGCGGTAGTACAATTCGAAATGGCTAAAGGGCATATTTTGCCACGCCCTAGCGATGCTCTTGTTGAAACTTGGCACAGATATTTAGTACCATGGGAACCTGTACACCTGAGATTATGAGTTATTTCCCTTTTTCGACTTGGAACATTTTCGCAACATGCATAATTTTGTCCGAGCTTTTTTTGGTCAATAGGTTTAGTATTAGGGTTAGGGTTGCGCACCTGCAATGGGAATCTGTTATTTTATTTTTTAACTAAATGTGTACTGACATGTGAAACATCTTAGTTCTTAGTATTTTAAAAACACTTGCTGTCCCATTTGGACAGTCACACCTCTAGTTGTATCTTTTATTGCTTGCCTTTCTTTAGTAATGTCATAAAAAAGATCTTAATATTGCCATCAATGAGCTCAGTTGTCAATTGTCGGCAAAAAAAGATGTCTGCAGTGAACTTCAAACATAAATATCGCCAATGACGACCATCTTTATAGAAAAACATTAAACATTTTAATCTTCACAGCATGGCAATATTGGAATTCAAGAATCCCTCTGCTCGCCAATTGGCTTTAATGCAGAGCAGGTTTCGTATCAAGAGTAGATGGGTAGATATGTCAGAGAAATGTAACAGGACACCAGTAAAACGTAAGTAATAAAAAGTTGTTGTATCTGATTGATAAACCTTTTGGAGACTAGTTAGTAGGAGGAGCTTCTGTCACTTGGAGATAATTCTCTCTTTCACAAACTTGGCCCGGAAATGTTATTATATTATTCTGCTCTTGTATTACCTGTTTTTCTGTCTGTCATCTGTTTTTATTATCTGAACACCCTCTGAATGGTACAAATCTATCTTTTAAAACACTTTTAAGTGATATATGTGTAACACCAGATGTTTTATCACAGAGTACTGTTTTGGTTATTCATTTTTTTTGGGGGGCAATTTGTCAACAATTCATATTCTGTTCTTGGACATATCTGGCAAGATCCATATCAACTAATTTCAAGAAATTCATAATTTTGTTATTCTCTTTAAAACATTCCAAAGTTTAGACATTATTTCTGTTGAGCTGAAGTAAACATGTTGAAACTGAATCTTTGAAAATTATGAAAAACCAAATAATGGTACAAGATCTTTAAAAATTGATCCCTACTATATTGGCTGTAACATGGAAAAGTGAGTTAAAAGCATTATTTCTCTTATTTTTAATTTATTCCTAAATTTCGAACCCCTGACCCTGTGTCTACAAAGTGAATAAATAAATTTTATTCTTTTCTACAGCATCACCAAAAAAGAGCCGGTTCGGTCCAACTGAGGTAGGTATAGAGAATTATTGCTGTCTATGCGTAGAGTAACCTAGTATGATTTTTACTGTCTATGATGATTTTCTTCTAGAATTAGACAGAATTTGAATCCAGAAACTTTTAACAAATGAGTTGTGGATTGTGTCAGGATATAGGTGACAAAACGCCACCCACAGTTAATATGATGAAATATTTGAGATTATTTTGGATATCCTATCGGCTATTATATTTTTACTAGGGGATTGCCCATCACAAACTGACAGGTATATAAATGGTCTTTGTTACTTTATAGTGTCCACACTCATGAACAAATTATCATTTTGAAATGGAATGGTCATGCTTCTCTTTTTTGTCACCGGTTGCGCGAGGGAACACTTTATTTCAATAAAAATTATATTTCTACACCACACCCCACATATGCGCATGTACACATTGAACGAAACAAAATCAGCATATTACTTTAAATATTACTATATACTAACTGAAACGTACTCAATTCGAGAGTCTTCATTCAGCGACAGCACATTTTGATTTTAAATGGACCCGTTGGGAGCCAATATTCAGCATGCAGCCTGAGGAACACAGACCGCTGCATTGCGACCCATTTGTGGGAACACTTTATTTCAATAAAACTGTATTATCTACCCCCTCCCCAACCAAAATATATGCATGTACATATGAAACGCAACAATCAAGATATTTCACTTTATTACTATACCTTTCGATTCCATACTCAATGCACAACTTTCATTATGTTCAAAGACAGCATTCTTTATTATGTTCACACCGAACTGGCAAATTAATATACCATATTAGCACCCATTCCCAACGATGGTAGAGCATTCGAGTCTCGACCCTACACCCCACTACATGCACTTTCATGACAAAATCAACATTTGTTACTTATATTCATACTCAACCTGAACTGACAAATTAGTTTAGCGCCTATTTCCAACAATGCTTTGGTAGAGCGCATGGATGTTTCGTCTACATGTGTAGGTTTTCGTGCAACGTCATATGACGTCATTTCCACAAACGTCATAAGAAATAGTGTCTATACTTGAGTGCAAATACTGCATTTGGGGACCATGTTATATCTCAGGTTTGCTTTGAGTAATTGGCGTGAAATATGGTGAGTCATCTTTTATGACACAATATAGGCCGTGGTACAAATTTGGGCCACATTGCACTCATGGTTGGAAAGTTATAAACGGTCCAAAAGCGTGACCGAGTTATATACACACACACACACACATACACACACAGACAACGGGTTTTATATATATAGATTACACAATCATGTCTTTATTTTTGTGAAATACCAGAATTGTTTAAATGCTTATCTTAACCTGTTAATGGACAAACAGAGCATTAATTTTTATAATGTTTATGAGGACATCAAAATTTCTTCGCTTTTCTAAGATATACCTAATACTAACTAAGATGAGGTAATATTGATGTCAATATCTGTTTTGTACATCGGCCTGACTCTAGCTGTTAAATGGATGGAGAATGACATGTACTGTTGTGTGGATGGTTAGCATGATTACACTCTTTTTTGTCATTTGCGAGGTACAAATTGAATCTGTCTTCATTTCCTTCATTTCTTTGAACTTTGCATATTTTTGTTATTTTTCAATTGAACTTAATAAAAATTTGTGCTAAATATACTGATCAGGGAAATTTTCAGCATGTTAACACATTAATTGCCAACTACGAGTTATGTAATTGAATGGGCTTTCTCCACTTCTGTATATATAAGGTGATGAGAATTAAAGAATTGAAATTGGCAGTGAATGTGTTAAAAGAAACAACCATATTTTTAGGCTCAACTTAATATTTGCTGTAAAGTGCCGAAACCTGTCTGCGTAGTTGATAAGAGTTTGTTACTGCACACCAGAGCTGTTAAGTTTCACGAATTGTCCGTGAGACTCCCGGATTGCCTCGGCAATTCCGCAAATATGGATAAACCCCAATATCTCCCTGATTCAGCAAAACCCCGCATTCAAATAAAAAAAAAACCATGTTTTCTTATTTTTCGCATTCGTGAAATTGCCTGGATTTCCCAAATGACAGGGATTTCCTTATTTCCGGTACCGTAAATACCAACTCATCAACATTCACTGTTGATGTTCCCTCTGATTGAAGACTGATATTAATTGATTTTCACACTCTGGTGAAGCCACACACATAAAAGGGTGTTGTTATAGTATACAATACGTATAATCACAAGTGTGCAACTGATGAACAGTTCTTAGTAACGGATTAGTGGTACGCATTGTGAATGGAACGTGTCCATTTCGTTTGCGGGTAAAATTGTAACACGTTGTCAATTTGTACTTTCGTTTTCACCCATTCATGTCCGGTTGTTACCTTTGTAACTCGGGTTCGTTTTTACTTATTTTAAACGAAGTTTGTACTTCTTAAAATTTGTTAATAAATTGTGGAATGTGTGCATTTCTTTTGGGAGTTAAACAGTAAGACGAGTCCATTTTGTAGTTTCACAGCAGCTCTATTACAACTACCAACAGGACATTCATTACCATTGTATTTAGGTAAAAAATAAACACAAACAGAAACTCATAAAAACTATGTAATCTTCATCATAAAAATGATTTTTGGAACATGAACATAATTGGGCATACCTCCCGCAAAAATCTCCCGGATTGACATTTTCAAAACTTAACAGGTCTGCTGCACACACAAACATGCCAGTTCTAAAAACTCAATACTATGCTACCATATTACCATAAGTGCTTAGAATTTGATATAGGTTTCTCATCAGGTACCCCTGACGGTCAAGCATGCCAATTCCATCACATCATACTCAGTTATTGTCTTTTAACCCTTTCTATACTAAATACACATTTACGAGTATTTATGTTAGGAAATATTCCGATAAAGTTAATTATACGATCATAGTGAACTTATTATCTGAACATTTCCCAGCAAAGAATATGAATACTTTTATTCCACACCCATTGATGTGAGTCACATGTATTCAACGGAATCCCAGCCATTGAATACATATTAGTGTATACCTCTAGTGGAATACAAGCCAGAACTATTCTTGTTGACTTGGTCGCCAAGAAAGGTGACGTACATTACGTCGATAATCCGCTTCCGGTGATCCCCACATAATTACTGGTTATTTGTCAGACTTAAATCACAATAAAGGTAGCTATAGTAACAATGAAGGTGACATTCGTGGATTGAACTTATCTGACTGAACAGTGTAGAATAAATACAGAACACAACTTGCATCATAATCTTGAATCTTTTATCGAACTCGTTGCGGACGGCGCAAAGTTATATTTCGCTCGAGCTACTCTCTCGCGAAATATATCCTTGCGCCACCCGCAACTCATTCGATAAAAGATTCTCGATTAAGATGTGCGTTGTGTTCTGTCTATGTGTTATACAATTTTTTTCTGAACACCCCTGTAAGTGAATAAGAGACCATCCAATATTTACTTTTATAACTAGGTGGAAGAATTCAAGCATAATCACATATACATATTCTGGGGTCATAAAGATCTATTGGACTAATCCCCTAATAGGGATCTGCGAATCAAATCTCCTTCCTGATATCGACATCCAATTGAATCTCGAATCGAATCAGCTAGTGATTGACATTGTTTACCAGTGTGTATTTCGGTGTCTCGTGACAAAAACACTGCAAAATTCACTAAATGCTATGTAACAATGTTAATCTCCTTAAACATCCGTTGGAACTTGTGTTTTTTTTTTAGGAAAATCATTACACAGGCAAGTCACTCTCAGGCTCATAGAGGGTTTGGGATATGTTGTATTGAATTTCTATCTAGCTGTGTCATGGCAAACATGACGTAAGAAGTGACAGTAAGACACATAAAGACAGTTCAATCAATGTATCGCAATCCCCAAGGAATGGAAGTTACATTATTTAATACAGATAATAAAGATTTGACACACTTGGATATGGGTACACCGTTCAGCTATATAATTGTTGTAGTCCGATACCATTGGTAGTTATCTGTTCAACTGTACACCCCACAATAGATCAAACACCTACATCACATATTCACAGTAGTTGTCTTCACGGTGGGGGTCCCAGAAAACAGACACAAATTGCAAAATATCCGAATCAGCGGACCGATTTGGTGTCCATCTCGAATTGGGTTCCCGATATCGACATCGAATCGAATCTCGTATAATCAGCCGTATTGGGGAAGCAAATAACACGACAGGGCGACCATGCATGGTTCGTCCTGTCTGGAGAAAAATTTGGTATTTGTCACTGAAAAGTAGTCATTTCCTTACACCTGAGATACTCACAAAACAATTCAAAGTGATGTATATTACTCAAGTTGGTCATTTCCATGGGTGCATTAATTTTGTTGATGCTACCCAGAGGATTGATCATGAATTGAAGACTAACTAACTGAACAAGCTACAAGTTTACAAATTTATAAGATTCCGACAGGTATAATTAAAGTTAAACAGGCTAAAAGCGTCTATGCATTGACCAATAATACCTAGCAAGGGAATTGAATTAATATTTGCACGGGATCTCCCGAGCATGAGTAGTTTCATCCCGTGCACAAAATATCCATATTCAGCAGTCCGGCATTCTTTGACGTAACCGCGGAATTTTCATATGTGTATTACCAGGGTTTCCGTTAGTACGGCTCAGCGTCCTCATTCCCCTCGCAGATGATCTGTTTGATTCATACATGTACCAAAAGTCAGTAGCAATATGGCATAACAAATCCAGCTGAAACGGGTGTTCGGGAGTTAAACAGAATACTGTTGGAAACAGCGGGTCAATTGAGCAAAGTGTGTTACCGGTACAGCGTAACCCTTTGAAATCAAAGCGCCAAAACTACAACGTAATGTTTGGTGTGAATTGAAATAGCGACGTTATATACAGCGTAATAAATGTCGCGGTAACATCAAAGAATGTCGGACTGCTGAGTACGGATATTTTTTGCACGGGATTTCTGTGGTTGAAACTACTCGCGCTCGGAGATCCCGCGCTATCTTACGATTACATAATAATAATAAATTTGATCAAAGAATGCCGAATTGCTGAGTTAGGCAGAGTAGGGATCAACATACGCCAAAAGGCGGTTCTCCATTAAAGGAGTATATACCTCCGAGATCCCGTTCTATCGTACTATTATAATACGGAACCTTTCCCAAATCAGTCTTTATATCGGGAATTCATAGTGACAACACCATTCATTTGACCCATATTACATGCATGGAGGATAAACACACAAAAAACATACCCCCCCCCCCCCCCCCCCCCCCCCCCAATATGGAGATAACGTCAAAGTACGGTCAATTATAGTTTCGTTGTCCCGCCTGGGTCCCCAAACACAAACAACGACACACATGTTCCCATTTCCCGCCAAAACTCAATTATATTTTATAACACGTTGGCTAAAACTATGTTCTATAGCAGCGGTCGTCAGTTGTTGGACTAATACAGAGTATTGACAAGCTACGCGTTCCGAGTTTGAAAGATTTCGCTACCATTCGTATTTTGCCGCTATAAATATCTCCTGCAGACAAACCCTGCAGTATGACGTCACAGCGCACAAATAGTTTTACGATTGACAGAATACATGGAATATATCAGTTTCATTTTCACAGAAGCTACTTGAAATTCTAGGAAATACTTCAATTCTCCCAGCTTGGTATTATTGGACAATGCACATATGCTTTTTAGTGTTTAGTTTCATTATACCTGTTTGTAAGTTATAAATTTTTAAACACTGTAACTTGTTCATTTATATAGTCTTCAATCAGACGGCAGTCTTACGTGCGTAATTACATGTTTAATTATCTGGATACCATCAACAGAATTAATGCACCCACGGAAAATGATCGACTTGCGTAATATACTTAGCTTTGGGTTGCTTTGTGGGACACTCAGGCGCAAGGAAATTGCTACTTTTCAGTGTCAAATAACAAAATTTTAGCACGACAGTACGAACCATGGTCGCCCCGTCGCGTTATGTGTTTCACCAATACGGACTCATTAATTACCCCTTGACGGAAACCCTGGTATTACGCTGTATACAATGTCACTATATGACTGCACACCAAACATTGCGTTGTAGTTTTGATGCTTTTATTTCAAAGGCTTACACTGTACCGGTAACATACTGTGCTCAATTGAGATGCCTTTCCACCAGTATTCTGTTTAACACTCGAACTCTCGTTGCAGTAGGATTCTTTTTACGATAGATTGCAATTAACTGTAGGTACATGTCTGTCTCAAACAGATCATCAGGGAGGGGAATGAGGCCGTTCCACGGATACTGAGCCATAGTAAGGGAAACCCTGATATAGGACCAAAGGAGTAATACATGACATTGGTACTTTTTTGACAGTCTTTGTTATTGTATATGCATACGTGATGGAAAAAATTAAGTGTTGATGCATCTTGTTATGTGATATATCCATAGTATACTAAAATATACTTCTCAATTACAGGCAGCCGCTCAATCAAAGCCTGCAGCACCAGCACATGTACCTGCCCAGAATCGACATCGCGATTCATCCCATGATGGGCCTGCTACTCGAGGCAGACCACCAATCAATGCCAGAGATGCACCTTTCCACCCTAATGTCCCCCTAAACATGAACACGTGAGTAAATTCTAAATTTGTTTTCAATTTCATGGCTGCCTTCTTCCGTTAATCCAGACTTGTTTATTTGACTTGTTGACTTGTCATATCTCGGAAGGTGTAACTTTGCATTTAGCCTCTCTGAAAATATGTCTCACTTTTTTATGATAATTATCTGAATAGTAGCTTCTCTAATGAGATGCCTATTGTGTTCTGTTTATTTATAACTTGATATTAGGGCCCTGCGAATTTCGATTTGATGCGATTCGGAATCTTTCATCATATTCGATTCGATTTGAAATTGGCTGAGCTGATTCAAATTCTATCGAATCATTGGCACCAGTTGTATTCTCATTAATCCAATGGACAACATTGCTTTTTCACCAAGATATATTATGGTATGAATGCTTATAAATAACATTGCCGTCAACTGAGCTATACTATAGACCACCAAATCATTGTAAGACTTATAAATGCGACTGATCTAGCAAAATTTCATATATACTAGTATGTCAAACTGATGAATGCGATTGCTTTCTTGCTTCAGTATTGCTTCTGATACTGTGTCATTATATAACAGAGACGGCCACAAAGAATGCACACTTAATTGGTTAGACATGCATTTTATTCATTTATAGATATATTTACATTGTACACTGACGATCATTTATCTCTGTTACGAAGTGAGCAAATTTATATTGGCACGGCCTCTGAGTCATTTATTATCTTCATCTTCGCTGTTATTATGCCTGATGAAATGATTTGATTCTAGATTCGATGCGATTTGGAATCGTTTGGCTCATTCGATTCGACATTCGATTCAAAATGATAATTCCCGATTCGCAGGCCCCTACTTGAAATGGGGGAGAGATGAGTCATCTAATTTTGAAAACAACTTGAAATATAATGTGCTACTTTGAAACAGGATATTATGTTACAAAAGCTATTATTTACTTCTCAGTAACTTAGTTCATCTTTATTTCTGTACATTAATCTTTTGTATTTTATAGATCACCACCAGTGAGACAGCCTGGTGAATATCAGCCTCTAAAATCTTACATAGAACAGTTGGAGAGACTGGAGAGTCAAGTCAGGTAATTATATAATCAAAGCAATATCCGAGTCTCCAGTAGTGAGCCTCGCATATATAAGAGAATACATTGGCCCTAACAATATTTACCTTGACCTTGTAAGCCAGTGCATTCACTTATATATGGGTTGATACAAAAATCGTACTTGGCAGTGAAAGGGTTAAGTGACAATCAATTGGTTATACAGTATTCCATGAATTGACAGTTTATGATTAAATTATCCAAAAGCAATATGAGGAATAGCTGCCATTAAAATATTTACATAGGGCCCAAATTATGTCCCCTTTTCTAATAATGCTAAAATAGCTGGGGCTGTATGTAATATGATCATAAAAATATGTAGACCGAATTTTTTTAGAACTATTATAAGAAGCATGTCCATGTTCCTGTGAATCCATCTGTCTGGGTTGTCTGTCCAAATCATAACTTCAACAAATATACTCAGAATTCCATGGGATTTGGTAAGTAATTGACCAGAGGTGACAGAGTTATGCCCCCCTTTTTGACTAACAATTTTTGGGTTGTCCAAATTATAACTTCATCAATATTCAACAGAATTTAATGATATTTGTTCATATTTGTAGGCAGCATTCGGTGTCACACGATGGAGCACTGGACTATATTACATGTAACTATCTGACAGGAATGTATAGGAAGCTTCTCTCTGAGGTCATAGATTCACTCAAGTAAGTAGTCAGGGACCAGCCTAGACCAAGCCTTGAAATAGTGTGTCTGTCATTTGCAGAATGAGGTCCCCAGAGGGTGAAATTAGTGATGCTACCCCGCACAGTGGGCTAGCATCTCCAAATTCACCCTCTGGGAACCTCATTCTGCTGAGGTGTAAGCAGAATGAGGTCCCCAGAAGGTGAATTTGGTGATGCTAGCCCGCTATGCGGGGTAGCATCACTAAATTCACCCTCTGGGGACCTCATTCTGCAAATGACAGACACTATTTCAAGGCTTAGCTATAGAACAAAAATAGGAAAGATGTAATATGTCAATTAAACTTATGGTTGATTTATGGAGTCTTTATGTTCACTTCGCAACCCTAATAACTATGAATAATACCCAAACATAATTATGTGAGGATAGCAGCATCTTATATCGTAATTTTGAGAGAATGGCATGATTTTATTTCATATTTTCTGGCTTGTTTAAAAATGCCAACAATATTAAACAAACCGAAACGAAATGAAATCCTGAACACTTTTATTGTTCTCTGCTAGTAATCCAGTTTGAAATTTTAATATGCTTCACAAATGAATGTGTTTTCAAAGTTCTTTCACCAAACTCGATAGAGGGAGTAATGAACTGACACATTGTCAACCTATGAGTGTAATTGATTGAATTTTATTTGTTATTTTTTAGGAATCAACCTGTCATCCACCAGGGCTGTACGAAGCAAGAGATGAATTCTATGTATGGTGAGATGGAGTCTGACATTGATGTACACATCAAGTAAGTCAAGTTGAACTAGTAATAACTATTGCATTTTGATAACTTGGTTGTGGAGATAGTTGACATATATATATAGAGCTTGACTTATGTTGATATAATAGTGATTGTCACCCATTGGTTGAAGTGCATCGTATTTGGGACCAAGCCTGCAAATAGTGTGTCTGTCATTTGCAGAATGAGGTCACCAGAGGGTGAATTTAGTGATGCAATCCCACACAGCGGGCTAGCATCACCAAATTCTGGAGATCTCATTTAGGCCTCATCTTCTGGGAAGTATCTATAGTCTAAAATTAAAACATTGCTTTTAGTAACTTTTTTCCCCTTCTGTGAAGTTTCTATATCCCCTAATTTGCAGATGATGAAATGAATAATCAAGGTGACTAATGGGTGAACATCACCAACTTCAACTCGGGGAAATTCAATCTGATCCTAGGTCTCCAATAGCAGCTGAGGCCTAAGTAGAATGAGGTTCCCAGAGGGTGAATTTGGTGATGCTAGCCCACCTTGCGTGATAGCGTCACTAAATTACCCTCTGGGGACCTCATTCTGCAAATGCAGACACACTATTTCCAGGCTTGTTTGGGACTCATCAGACCTAATTTTATCTATTTTACCCACACCAATGTCTGTGTGGCTCTATTCATTATTCGTCCAACGTTCTATAATATATCTGTGCAATGTTAATATATAAGTCAAATTTCAAACTGTCTGCAATCATTTTGGTAGTATTAAATTTCCAGTTTAAATTTTGTCAACCACAGCAACCTATTTTATGCATCTTGAGAACTTAAACACTCAATCTGTGAACAAATGGAAAGGATAATGTTTTAAAAAGTTACTCGTGATTTAAAAAAAATTTATTCTCCAGGAATGTGCACACAATGCAGCATGGCACTAACGCTGATCAGATAGAAGAAATTGTGGGGTTGTTGCGTTCATTGAGAGACAATCTGAGGTGAGTTCTTTTTATTAGTCGAGTTTTTCAAAAACTCAACATGGTTTGAATAGGGACGGTTGGCGGGCGGGTGGCAGCGGGCGGACCTAAAGAATGCCTTATAACTTTGACATTTGTGAACGGATTCAAAATAAATTTGGTATGTGAGTTGCTCCCAATGACTATTTACTGCCTGTAGAAAATGGGTCACGTCCGAACTTTTTGACAAGAGTTATCCATCTTTGATGACTTTTTTTGCAATTTTATCACCTGGTAGCATGATAACTCAATCAAATATTAACTGATTACAACCATATTTGATATATGAGTCTCTTGAAACAATATCTATGACGAGTTTGAAAACCAGGTTTGTCCGAATTTTTTCCCCGGAGTTATGGGCCTTAGTTTGTCTATTTTTAGCATTTTTTTCACTGTTAGCGTGTTAACTGAATCAAATATTAACTGATTCAAACGTTATTTGATATATGAGTCTCTTGCAACAATATCTCGGACGAGTTCGAAAACCAGGTTTGTCTGAATTTTTCCCCCGGAGTTATGGGCCTTAGTTTGTCTATTTTTAGCATTTTTTTCACCGTTAGCGTGTTAACTGAATCAAATATTAACTGATTCAAACCATATTTGATATATGAGTCTCTTGCAACAATATCTCGGACGAGTTCGAAAACCAGGTTTGTCTGAATTTTTCCCCCGGAGTTATGGGCCTTAGTTTGTCTATTTTTAGCATTTTTTTCACCGTTAGCGTGTTAACTGAATCAAATATTAACTGATTCAAACCATATTTGATATATGAGTCTCTTGCAACAATATCTCGGACGAGTTCGAAAACCAGGTTTGTCCGAATTTTTTCCCGGAGTTATGGGCCTTTGTCTATTTTTAGCATTTTTTTCACCGCTAGCATGATAACTCAATTAATAATATCAAGATAATTTAGCTATCCCTGCCAATTGAAAATTGACTACAAGTGGAAGTGGACGAGTTCAAAAACCAGGTTTGTCCAAAAAAAAATTCCCCGGCGTTAGGGGTTTTACTTTGTCATTTTTTTGCAATTTTATCACCGTTAGCGCGATAACTCTATGAGATATTAACCAATCATTCAATTTATATTTGGTATATAATTCTATTGCAATAATATCTCAGACGAGTTCGAAAACCAGGTTTGTCCGACTTTTTGGGCCTTGTGTGGGCCTTATTGCAAAGTTATTGGCAGAAGTTTTTTTCGACTGCCAATAAACTCGACATAGCATCTTAGATGCGTACCCCTTGTTTACAATGTGTGGGTGTAAAACCAAATAAAAACAGGCAGCTCCCTCATTGCCCATAAAACATTTATATCTGAATTCATCCAGAATTTTCCAAATGCTCAGAATGTAAAGATGTGTTCAGAGCTTCAGACATATTTTCACAAAGACCTATTTTATTCCTTATTAAAATTCTAGTGTCTAAAATAACACTTGGAACAACCTGAATGACACTATATTGTTTGGTATTTAATTTTCTTTACATTTATTTCTTATAGTTTCGTTGTTTTAGAGAGACAGCAATAATGAAATTATGTAGTATATATCAGCCTAGAGATTCATATTATTCACCCTAAGGTGTCTGACCTGTTCGTGCCCTCTGGATATTTCATCCTTAGTTGGAAAATCCAATTTTATATTATGTTTCGCTGACGTCGAGTATTGTTCTCGAGGTCTGAGTCAGTGTATGAGACATTTGACACGGTATAAGTGGTAATTGTGTTTACTGACTAGCTTGTGTGAGCATTTGATATATCCCTAATGTATTGTTGGATTCTTGTTGTAAGAGTTTAAAAAGATTGTTGGGAGGGGTTTATTTTTTTATAAATTGTTTGAGTGCTAATGTCAAGTGTTTGATGTATATGTCCTGTCGGGTTTCGGAGGGGTGTACCACTAGGTTATTGTCCAGTATTTGGGAATTGTATACTGGCCAAGGCTTTGGCAATGTTGAGTATATTAGTTAAATTGTTTGTGCTTGGTGTATCAGTACTGTGACGTATTATACGTCTTTTGGCCTTTAGTGGGCGTTTGTTTGGTAGGGTATCTTTTTTCAGTCTGATTTCGGATACGGAAATAAAGTAGGGGTCTTTGACCTTTTCCTTTTTTAGGTATTCTAGTCTGACCATATTCCTCTGTCTTAGCTCCAAATTGAGCCTTTTTAGGAGTGTGTCTATCAGTCTAGTTGACATGTTGCATTTGGTTTTCATCATTTTTTCTAATTTTCAGTCCAAGTCTGCTCGTACGTAAACGTGCTAGGATATTGGGATAGCGAGATGGCTGTTTTAAGTCCGAGACTGTCCCGATACCATTTTTTATGACCTGTTTTACGCATTAGTGATCAGCTCACATAAACCACAAATAAATATAATAATAAATGAGTTTTTTTTTTCTGACATCATATTTGTTCTGAACAACACTTCAGTTGTCATTTGAAAGAGGTAATTTAATGTGAAAAAAGAAGATCATCATAGTGTTTATTTTTAAAAGTATGCAAACTCAATTGACCTCTCGAAGAGACATCGGCATATTCCGGTGAAAATATTCCAGCACTCGTAAGGTAAACATAAACAACACCACATGGTCGTAAATTTAATTAATTCTATCACGTATCACATTGCATATATATCACGAGATGTTCCGTGTAAACAATGTTCAACTAATAAGTAATATAGACCACTTACAATAAAAATAAACACATATTAAATAGTGATGGGATGTTTGGAATATATTAACAGAACACGATGTCCTGAATATGTTGAGTGAGGGTGCATTCAATTGTTTATGGGTGAGTTTTGGTGTACTCGATAGTTGTCGTAGCAGCTGAATGTTGCCGATTACACTTCAGAACACTTCAGCTTTCAGTTTAAACATAAAATATCGATGTTAGTCCTAATAAACCGGAATATTCTATGTGTAATTTAACATGAAAGTTAAATTATTTTACATCATTATGACTATAAGATGTCACTCTTTCCGATATATATATTGATTTGTTAGGTAAAATCAAGTAAAATTGACGACAATTCCGGCCACCAGGTCTGGGCTTAAAACCCGTCATAGAAATGGTCTCAGACGTAAAACAGCATCTGGCTATCCCAATATCATAGCTGGTTTACTTGCAAGCAGACTTGGACTACATCTTTTTTCAGCGGAACAAAACAAAAACCTGTTAACTTATATTTTGAATGTTGTAACTGGAGGTCTGGAACCCTGAATACATTTTATTATTCTTCAGTCAAAAAATTAGAAATGTATAGGTTTCTGTTGAATATGTAATGACAAACAGGCACTGGAATAAAGATTCTATTTTTCCCTATATAATTTTTTGAGGATACAGACACCCAATTTACCATATATAATTTCTTGAGGATACAGATATATAATTTCATATAGCTTAAATTCATTTGGTTGATAATGTATTTATTTGTATTTCCATGTCTTCCAGGCTTTGCTTAGTGAAATTGGACCTTTTGGACAAAGGGCCTAAAGTACGAGAAGTACCCTCTAAATGGGACCTGTCACCCACCCAACAAGAGAACAGGGACACTCTGAAGCGGGGTGCTGATTGGGAAGGGGGTGGTCCTGCCAAGAAACCCATGATGGATCCCCACATGAACATGAACCAGAAATCATCTTATCAGAAACAATTGGAGTTAGAACAGATGCAATCACACCTAGAGAAGAAACGGCAGATGGCCGTAAATCCAATACTTGATCCGAACCCATCGAGATATGGTGCATCAAATGTGAACAGGCCAGGTCAACAGCAGCCGCATCAGCATCATATGGATCTTGAGCAGCCAAGATACGGGCAGCAAAATATGACTGGACAGCAAAATATGACTGGACAACGACCCGTTTCACCGTTGATGGGAACGCGGCAACCTCCGGCCAATCAAATGGGGGCAACTGAAAACCGATTTACACCACCAGGTTTGATGGGACCTCCTCCAGCTCGCAAGCCACCAGCGCAGCCGGATTGTGTGAGTTATCCAGTTGGTGGTACTCTGGAAAATCGTATCAAGGGAATTCTAAAAGCTCAGAAAGTTATTGATGGTATTGGCGATGTGCTTCAACCCTCGGGGAGTGGAACAGGTGCTAGTTCACAGATCCAGCGGCCAGGGATGGTAGGTCAGGGAAGAGGGCTGGCACCTGCTGCAGGTGGTGTCCAGTTTGGTTTCAGCAAGGACTACAGTCACGGTTCATCATCTGGACCACAAGGGACTGTCAGTCCACAGGGCAGCATCGGATCACAGGGACACCAAGGTGTCATGTCATCGCAAAGAGGATACGGGGGTGTTGGTCAGCAGGGTAATATGGCTCAACCACAAGGCAACCAATATGCAGGATATGGAGGAAATCGGAATGCCGCAGATCTGACAGCAGGATATGGCATGAACATTCGGAGTGACATCCAGGGGCAAGCCTATGGCGGACAGATGTCTCAAGGCAATATCGGTTAGTAACATTTGAAAATTTTGAAACTTAGAAAGACTTAATGAACTGATAGAAATTTTGCCTCGAAGAAAAAAGGATTCCTTTTGTAATTTGCTTTACATATTCTCGATCATTTTCTTCCTTTATAGGCCTCAACAGTAACTGTTTATAGTTAATGATAGTTTAGATAGACATTTGACCGTATTTATTTGTTAATTCTTGGCTACCTTATACCATTATCTGCAAAATGTTTGTGCTCTATCATTAGTAATGTATAATAATTGAAATCTCATGTCAACATGTCCTAAAACTAATCCATGTTATTCCAAAATAGATTTTTGAGTTGAAGGAGTTTGTCAAATATAAAACAAAATTGTCGGGACTGAACAAATTCTAAAAGAAAAAAGAAAAAAAAACATTAACCTGAGAAAAATGTATAATTATTCTATTCTGTTTAATTTTCCAGTTAACACATTTCCCAAAGTCATTATCGGTGATGGTATGGTAGAGAACCTAGGTCCAGTGCAAGGAGCTAAGGTGACAGCTTTAACAGATGAGAACATTGGAGCAGTCACAGCTAAACTACGTCAGCAGTTCATGCTCGTCAAAGCATTCAAGACCATAATAATCCTCCTCGGAATGAACGACATAAATTCTACAGCATTGAATGATATGGTGATAAACTATAAAACTCTTGCTAACGTCATTCAAGTCATCAACCCAACGGCAAATCTATACATCTCAACCATGATTCCACGAGTAAAGGGTAATTTCTTACTCTGCCGAAAAATTGACCAATTCAACATTTCTTTGGAGGAAACATTCAGAAACACAAGTATTAAGGTTTTACCAACATACATGCAGTTCCAGAAGTTCGGCAAGCCGTTATATAACCTATACGAGTCAGACGGACTTCATCTGAGTGAAAGTGGGAGAAATGTACTAGCTCAATATCTTGGCGGGATCAACTAGTGGATCACCCTGTAGACTTCAATGTCAATTCTAACCTGAGATATAAAGACTAGTGACATCATCAATTTATAAATGAGTCCCTTTGGAGCTATTCAGGAACAATGTGCAATGCCTGAAAGACTAAAGTTTGTCTTGATTTGTATTATTAAATGTTATTCCAGTCAATATTATTAATATGGCACAATTTTATGTTGATTTATAAATTTGTTGATGCACGGTATGTGCGTATAGGCAAGCCTCAAAACATGGTCCCGGACATTTTCAGAATGCGGTCCCCAGGGGGATCTCATTATGCATGGCCACATTTACTATGGGAGACACAGATTTCAGTTCCCAGATGGTGATGTGCACCCATTAGGCACTTCAATTATGCATTGTGTCATCTGCCAATTTGGGGATATTGAGAATCTAAAAAAGAAAAAGCAACTTTTGAAAGAAGTTTCTATAGAAACTAAAAAACTTGATAATAAAGATATTTCCAGAGACGATGAGGCCTGAGCAGAATGAGGTCCCCAAAAAAATGTGACAGAAGTTTTAGGTTGTTTCTTACTAAACCCTTTCTTTACTAATTGGGTTCTCCCATCAGTGTAAGAGTATTCATTGGAAGGGGCTATTATTCATTTTGAGGGATGTTCAGGAAATATGAGTGACGGACAATAGAAAGTGCAGAAGAAATCCCATTTATTGTCGGGGAAAATGTTCACATAATATGATCAACAAATAGCCCATGGTTGTTAGTTGAACTTATTATCTGAACATTTCCTAATGATAACTACTCTCGTCCATGATTATTTAGTAAAGAAATGCTAGTTAAAATAATATGGGTTAAGAAAGAAACAGCCTACAGTAATGCCCGAAGTATATGACCCTTTAACCACAGCAGAATTATGGGAAATTTTTCAGGATTTAGTTGGAAATATGACTTGCTGCCATTCATCGGAAAGCTCTCAGGCATTATTGTAAAACTTCTCTCACATTTTTATAGCAAATATCTGCAAAAATTATTTGCTGAAATGAGAGGAGGAATAATATATTGAAGATAGATTAAATTGAAAATAATTTTAGTCATTTTCATTGCAAAGTTATGTTCGTTGCAAAGTCTGCAACTAAACACCTGTTTTGAGTCACTTTATATATTAAAACTTATTTATTTTAAGTGTCTTCACAGTTTGAGTATTTTAACCTGTCTTTCATTGGCCATGTGCATATTTCAGTTTCTTTGAGTTGTCCAGCTGCCCAATTGATAGTGATTTTCAAATAATTTACAGTTTATTATACCCCCGGAGGAGGTTTGGTGCATATAGTTGAGGGCTCTGTCTGAACATGTCACCTTGTAACTTGGGTGTGAATTATACGATATCGGTGTCCTTTTTTTTGTCGAGGTACTGATGTGTTTACTTATTTTGCTCTGGACTGTACTGCCAGTCTATTATTGTTTATGCTGGGAAATAACTATCTCCTATATTGTTTATTTTGATGCATTTTGGGTAAAAAATAAGGAAGTGTTAAGGGTTTATCTGAGAATCTCTATCACTCCTAGGCCACGGCTGTTCTGTATCCTGATGGAACATATATATTTTTGGTCTTATTTTGTGCTAACAAAAGTGAATAACACTGACTGTATAGAAATAATCGGGAATCCAAACAAAGAAATGGGTCTTTAAATAATTGTGTATTCTAAGCTATTTTTTCACAGACTGCCATATTCTGCGGAATGAATTTTTTTTTTGTAATAAGATAAGATCTAGGAGGTGAAAGCTGTTTCATAATATATTTGGGAACCTGTCTCCGTTTTGTGATATCAGATTTGTTCACCATGAGAATGTGCAAATCTTGTTGATAAATTCTTTGTTCCTCTTAGCACTGCTTCAACACCATTTTTCATCACTTGAGGAGAGGGCAACTTTTCTCAATGTCACTTTCTATGAATAGCTTCTCTTTCACTTAAAGTCTTAATGCTAGTAATTCCTATGTCACACAGATTATCTTCTAGCTTGATGCCGAATTCACATGTTCACATATCACTTAAAAGTTTGTTTTTCTGATGAAGTGTTCTCACAGTAGTTCAGCAAAGGAATTCTTATCAGTCAAAACTAGCCATAGAAGAAGAGCTTTCTTAATATATTTGCCAGTTGTTCAGTAGCTCCTGACAAATTCATAATAAAACGGCACCAATCTTTGAGTTCCAGAGGTTTCGTGATACCATGGCTCGTATTCACTAACTGGGTTTATTTTATAAACTGGGGAGTATATTTAGTAGTAGCTGAATGCACACAGCACATTCGCTATAGCATTTACGACATACACTATCATAGCATTTACGACATACACTATCATCGATATAATTGACCCAATCTATCACATTTGCCATTTATCAATCAGCACAGCCTCATGACTAAATATCGAACACTTACCGGATAAAATCTGCAAATAAGGGCAGAGACTCCGGACTTAATATTTCTTCAGAATGAGTGTTGAAGATATAATTGGGCTGGTGGATACCACCAAGCATGTATACTGCTAAATGCGAAGGTGAACTGTTGTGGCCAATATATGATAGCCGTCAAATCCCCTTGATTGGATAATCCTATACCTTGGCAATGCCTCCAATCGACAACCACATATAGCTTCACTTTGAGTTTCACCTGGTCTAAACCACATCGACTATATATAAACCCAGTTCGTTAAAAAGAGCCCATGTGTTTCTTCATAACCCTTTCAGTGCCAAGTGCTCTTAGAGCTCTTTCCATCAATGTATCACATTATTATAATCAATAAATTTGAAAAATGATCAAGGAAATATGGGTTGATACAAAAATCGGACTTGGCACTGAAAGGGTTAATTGAGATCTCAAGATATGTTTTGTAAGTAGCACAGAACTATAATCAGGCTTGATAGGGAGCAAAAGAATTTTGATAGAAATTGGCTGGAACATTGAATTCACCTTACTCATTGAATAGTGGTTTGAATGTCCACATGGGATTTTGGCTGCAATATAATATGGAACACTTTTGGATTTATGAATATAAAAATTGCCTGTCAAAACACATAACTACATTGAATGTGATCTTCATCTCTGAAATTTACATATCCTATAAGTTCACTGTATACATATGAAAAAGCTGTGTGCAGGCTATCCTTTCTATTCATAGATCCCTTGACACAAGCCATAGTGTTGCTGAAAACGTCCAAGAAGTGAGATGCCATCTATAAGCCTTCCATGACCGGAGCTTCCTGAAATTTTACTTAAACCTGTGCCAATTCATTCTCTTATATATTGCGAGTCTCTCATAGGGAGCCTCGTAGAATACATTGGCCTAACAATATTCACCTTGTCCTTGTAAATCAGTGCATTCTCTTATATATGCAAAGCTCCCTATGGGAGACTCCCATATATAACAGAATGCACTGGCACAGGATCTTTAATGCTGCACCATTGCAGCTCCCGTGTTGAAAGGATTAAATTTGATGACATAGATCCTGACTTTAAAATGTTGCTTCAGTATGTCTACTTTGATGATAAACTCACCAAGAACCTCCATCTCACAACCTTTGTAATTATAAATAGAGTAGGATATCGATGGTTTTTGAGTGAATAATTATTTCATGAGTGGAAATATCAATTTTCAAAGAGCGACCACTGCTAGTCACGAATGAAATAATATGGGATCACTCAAAACACCATAGGTGTTATATTTATTATATGCTTTAGCCATCCCCATAATTATTATTTTTAAAGACATATGTACTTGTTCGGGTGCGTGAAACTGATAAGTAAGTATTGAGGATCTATGCCAATTGGTGGAATGCAAAATTCTACTAACACCTTCGAAAATCTGATGCAAATCAACCGTACCACTCCATGGAAAACATCGTCTGAACTACGCCCAATTGTAAATATTTACTACTCGATTCAGGATGCATCTATCGGCAATAAACTAACGAAAACGATTTCATCATCGAGAGTCACTACATTTATTTAATACATACTAATGACGGTGTGTGTTGTCAATTTGGATATAATATTTGTAAAAATAACTACTTTGAACAAGATTATTCTCCATTTCTATTTCTCACTCACTGGCCAATCGTTTTAAAAACAATCCAATCAGAATTATCCTACCAGGAACGGTTTCGAAACTAGATATTCAACATTTTAGAATTAACGAAAAAATCTGGTAGGAAACCCTGATAAGACATTTTAGAATATTATTCTTTCTTGAAAAAATGACAAATTTTCTGATGAACTTATGTAATCAAACCCGCAGATTCTAGATATGCAAACAAAAATGCTTTCGCACCAAATCGCCATCTACAACATTTTAGAAGCCCACCTATGATGTGTTCATTCATATTCATCATCTAATTCATGCACTCATTATCATCTACAGTATTTCAACATGTGACGTGTTGTAACTTCACTTGTGAAGGCATCAATAAAGATATAATAGATACATTGACTCGTTTGTTTAGCCTGCTGCTCAAAACTTTAACCCCTTTTTGATACAGAATAGAGTCTTTCAGCGGGGGATATAGGAATGGGTTCCGTCCATCTGTTCGTCGAGCCGTCTGTCCGTCCGTCCATCCCGAATTTGTAAGTGTCATAACTTGAACAAATGTCAATGGATTTCAAAGATTTGTGGTATACGAGTTCACCTGACCACTACCTAGAATGAGTTCGCAATCCAGGTCTGGCCGGATATTTTTACTGAAGTTATTGGACTTTGTTTATTATTTTTGTCGAATTTACCAAATAGCAAATAGACGAAGTCACAGGGCTCATTTCCACAAATCTCAACGGATTTCAAAGATATTTGGTATATGAGTTCACCTGACCATTACCTAGAATGAGTTCGCAATCAAGGTCCGGCCGGATATTTTTACCGGAGTTATTGGACTTTGTTTATTATTTTTGTCGAATTTACCAAATAGCAAATAGACGACGTCACAGGGCTCATTTCCACAAATGTCAACGGGTTTCAAAGATTTTTGGTATATGAATTCACATGACCAGTATCTAGAACGAGTTCGCAAACCAGGTCCGGCCGGATATTTTCAGCAGAGTTATTGGACTTTGTTTATTATTTTTGGTGCAAATGGACGACGTCACATGGCTAATTTCCACAAATGTCAGTACCTAAAATGAGTTCGCAAGCCAGGCTTTTCGACAAAATCCCACCTCTTGTTTAGCACATACTGAGAACGCAAACATTATTGAGAATGCACTTCCCCAACTGCACAATTCGGCGGGGGATACCGTCGTCTGCGACTGCTTGTTGACATGTAAATTGGGATGGTCTATTGTTCTTTTGGAGGGTTCTTGTGATAATGCGAGCTTAGAAGACATCTATTCAGTCACTTGGAGGGAATGTTCAGATACATGAAGTTTACTTGGGGAATTTTCAGATAATAAGTTAGACCATTTATTGAACTTATCTGAACATTCCCGAAGTATACTTCACGTATCTGAACATTTTCTAGGCCTATTATTGTCGCCTGATATTTAATTTTGATGGACTATATAAATGAGTAGTGTCCATCTGGCAGTCCATCTGAGTGTCCGTCCATCCAAAAGATTTGTTTTCCCGAAGATAGTATTCAACAGAATTTGATGAAACTTGGTATGCTGTCTTCATATTAGAAAGTCCTGATAAAGTTCTAATTTGGATCTGGTCCGACCATTTCTGGTTTAATTTATTATATGAACATTCCCATGACTTGGTGGCCATCTTGGATTTCTGCTTGTATGACTGTATTTTGGATATATTCAGGTGTATATAGACAAATATCAGTGATAAAATATTGTAACCACTACCGGTAGTCTGTTGCATTGAATATTATTTTGTTATTATCAGTTGATATATAGAGGATCTACAAGTCGTCCCCAGTTTATAGCGGAATTTGCAAAACTCGTCCAGACTTATTAATTTACGGGATGAGTTTTGTATATTCTGCAATAAACTGGGGACGACTTGTAGATTCTATTTACTATATGATCCAAAACCTCTATAAAATAAACTGAAATAAAAAAATGGGGTGTGAAACTAACATCGGCTTCTAAAGGGCTGCAATGACGTTTCACGTAACTATGCATTGCTTGCCCGTGTAAAGAAATATAGTTCCAGATAAATAAAGACTCTGTGACATATTTAATGGCGTAAATTTAATGAAATAACTGTTCAAACTCTTCATTCATTAGAGTTCGTTGGAAAAATATTGGAAGCCAGGGTATTTTGAGATGTAGCGTACGGAATCTAAACAATACGGCAAACCGGACGTCAAAGGTCACATTTGTGCAACAATAATACATTTTGGTCCTCCTGGAACTATTTATGGAATGGGTTTATTGAATGGAATAAAGAGAGAATCATGTAACCAACTATATAACGCCTCTGAATTGGGTCATGTTCATCACTATGGGTGAAGATCAACTAGTATATATGTAATCCAATTTAATGTGCATTTATACAAGGATGTTGCATTTTATTTGTCGCATTTGTTAGTGTTATGTTCAGGTACGAATACCACATTACCTCTATGAGCCATGCTTTGCCATTTTTACAACCCCATAAAAGTCATCTTAAATTTTCACCACCATGTCTGCATTTAAGATATATCCAGGCTTACAATGAAACAAATGGCTAATGTAAATATTGTATGCGGTAGCTTTTTGTATTTTCTTTCAGTCTCGCTAATAGGTGTTGGTAACTGATTAGCACATGACGTAACAGATCTTCTTATGACCACCTTTGAAAAGGTCACATCACATGACATGACTCCTAGACATGTACAATGTATATATATTGCACACAACATGTCTACCAAACAATTTCACAAGTCAAGACAATTTTGTTCTGTCAGAAAAGCATGGAACAAATGTTGGTTGGCGTGTTGTATAATATGGAATCTTGTACTATATAGAAAAATACACCACAAGCTTGCCCATCCATCCACTGAACTTTTATTATTATTTTGTTATTCTCCAGAATAGCTTTATCTGAGTTGAGGAGCATCTCAATATGCCATTGCGATCGAAACATGGGCGGCCATGAATGTCCATGATAAATAATATATTCTGCTATAATTATTATTAGACAATCGTAATATAAATATCTAAGATATTAACACTTAAACACTGGTATGTGTCACTATTATAGGTTATGGACAAGGGGCTCGTGCACATATCTACATGTATCATCTATAAGCGAGATCACTGAGTCGCTACCATATTGGATCCATCCGGCCCTCATTCCGCGGTTTAAGTTCTATAGGTCAAAGTTCTGGAGTATAGCATTCATATATGGAGTTTTGAATATTCATGAATTCCATATATGTCTAGAAAAATAAAAGCGACAACACAATGCCTATCCGAAGCAAAGACAATTTACAGACCTCACAGCAACGCTACTCCTCCCCAAACAATAACAAGAAAACCATAGTCAGAAATGGTAACGCCACCAAGATTATAGTATTACATATAAATAGAAATTATAAAAAATACATAAAATATTTTGATAACAATTGAGTTTAAACAAGTAATCCTTCAAATTATTACTAACAAAGCAAGTAAACGACTGTGGGGTCACTCAACAGATTATAAAGACTTGGACTTAGTATACTGTAAATACTAAAATTTAAATGAAATAATTAAAAGATAAAATTTAGCAAGTAGTAAAAGTTAATTTTCTCATTTTTTTTGTTAAATAAAGCAATAATTTAAATGTAACATTTGGTTTAAAAAAAATTATTGTTTACGTGGCTCTTCCAATAATTGTGCGACTGACCTGGTCAATTGTTCTTAAGAAGTTGTTTTGAGAATTACTATGGAGGGAAATAGTTATGGCTGTGGCTTCGCAAGTAATTAACTTGGTGACGTGATGTTATATAAGGTTAATTAATAATTCTTTAGAAGTTGTTTTAAGATTTACTATGGAGGGAAAGAATTGTGGTGCTGGCTTCGCAACTATTTGACCTCATTGTAACAAATATAAATATTAGTCACTCAGGCAATAGATGTATCTATTCTGTATATTAAGTTATTGGGTCTTACGTGTCTTGAGATGTCTAAATAGTTTTCGATGGACAGATCGCACAAGAGACCCACGCCAATCTTCTCTGTTGGGATTCCAATTGTTGGCTTATTAAATATGCACATATGCTTAAGATAGTCGCGCGCGAAGCACGCTCCCGTAAGTCGTGTTTTGGATCCCAGTTAATGAAAATATCATTGAAATAATCGGTTTCCCCCAATAAACATCCATATATTCAATATCCATGTTTTGGAGCAGAATTAGGCAGTCCATATTGGACGCCATCATGGAATTTATTTTGTTTTGTTTTAATTTTCACACATATTTATTAGTTATGTGGATGGAGTTCTCATTAAACCTCACATCCTTATATTGGTTACAGTAATGCCCAAAGTAATTGACCACTTAACCACATCAGACTTATTGGTAATTTTTCAGGATTTAAAATCCTGAAAAATTACAAATAATTCTGCTCTGGTTAAGTGGTCAATTACTTTGAACATTACTATATGAGGATTGAGTTATCATTAAACCTCAAATCCTTATATTGGTTACAGTAATGCCCAAAGTAATTGACCACTTAACCACAGCAGAATTATGGATATTTTTTCAGCATTTAAAATCTTGATAAATTACCCATTATTCTGCTGTGGTTAAGTGGTCAATTACTTTGAACATTACTGTATGAGGATTGAGTTATCATTAAACCTCAAATCCTTATATTGGTTACAGTAATGCCCAAAGTAATTGACCACTTAACCACAGCATAATTATGGGTAATTTTTCAGGATTTAAAATCATGAAAAAATACCCATAATTTTGCTGTGGTTAAGTGATCAATTACTTTGGACATTACTGTATGTAGATGGAGTTAAACCTCACAACAGTGTGTTGGGGATTTGGACCTTGACTTGGGACCTTTGGTTTTTAACGCAACAAATGCGCGTACACCTTATACACAAATTTCTTATGTAACCAGAGTTTTTCTTGGATAAGATGAGTTTGAAGCCTGCTAACATTTCAAAATGTTGTCAGTTTTGTATTCTCTGCAGCGGAACTCGACGCATTGAAGCAAAAGTTACAAGAGATAAAATATGTACGTAACGAGACTATAATACAAATGAAAAAATAAATTCAGGGAGGGGTGGGCAATACAGGGAACTAAGTGTTGAACCGATATAAATTTATAGAGCGATAATGACCAATGTTGACATATTATGCATCTCAACTCTACTGAACTTTGCAACAAGGCTATAAAATAGGGGGTGTCAGAATATTAGTCATCTCTATATAGTGCCAGAATAGTCATTTATGGACTTCTATAAGATGTTGGGTTGGTACGTTATATGGACTCGGAGAAAAAGGGGTTTGTACCGATGAACTGACATAAATTAGAGGAGCGATGTTGCCATGTAATGTATCGCGACTGTACTAAGCAGCAATGACATAAAATGGGGGGGTATGAAATTATCTCTATCTCTATAGATGGCACCAGGATTATATAGAAAGGAATAGCAATTCATATACGTATACGGTATACTATAGTAATACCATAGACATAAGTACAAGTATCACGCGATAAAATATTAAGTAACGTGACTATAGCGATGAAAAAATTAAATAAATTGGACCGGGATTAGAGGTTGGGTTGGTTATATGTGGATAATTGGATATGGAATTCATACCGATGAAACGATACAAATTAGTGGAGCGATAAAGACCAATGTTGACACTTAGTCAGGCTACACGGGAGAAAATAGGGGTTGATACGATAGGCCGAAATAAATTTGTCGGGTGATAATGACCAATGTTGACGTATAAAGTAACACGACTGTACTGTCGCACAATTATCAGATATAATGGTCAAATATGGACTCTAGTGCCCAATATGGAACAGCTCAGAAAACATTTGCACGGCCCTAAAATTTATTTAACAAGGCAATTGGCATCTGCCATATACAAATCGATTTATGTCGATAAATCTCTTATTTTTCAAAATTTTTAGCTCACACTTGGTGTGTGTGAGTGGGATACTTATATATTCCTAAAATGACAGGGTACAGCACGTAATTATTTTTTAGATCGAAGAAATGATTTTTTTTTCGATGACAAAATTTAACAGTAGAATAACACAGGATTTCCCATTAAAATCGATTTATGTCTATAAAATTGTCATTTTTCAAAATTTTGAGCTGAAATTTAGTGTGTATGTGTGTAATACTTATATATTCTTAAAATGACCAGCGTTCAGTGCGTAATTATGTTTTAGATGGAAGAAATTGAATTTGTTTTCGATAATAAATTTACACTACAGCGTGGACCGTGGACGGGTCATCGAGTAAACGCATTTTATAAACAGGCTTTTGTCAATTGCCATTTTGGTCAAACTAAACCCTTTTCGACCGGGACAGCAGATCCGAATAGTAGCTAAGATGTATTTAGATAGAATTATCAAAAGAATTTGACCGATTCGGGTGCAGTTTAAGAGAATCGAGTGGAGAAATCTTGGTGATAATTCCAGAAAATAAAGATGGTGGAGAATCACAATGAAACTACCCACAATTCACTTCACTACACCAGGGGTTCGCAATGGGATACACATTATTTTCAGTCTATCAAATTATTTATATTTTCAACAACAAGTGACTTTAAGTTTACAATTTCAGCCTATCCTGACTCTATTGATACTATTTATCATATTTTCATAAACATATTATACACCGGTGGCGTTAACTTTACAATTTCGGCATCTACGTGATTCTATCGGTACGATTGAGTAAGGTACAAAAAGTCTATCAAATTATTTATATTTTCAACAACATATTATTACACCGGTGACTTTAAGTTTACAATTTCAGCCTGTCATGACTCTATCGATACGATTTATCATATTTTCATAAACATATTATACACCGGTGGCGTTAACTTTACAATTTCGGCATCTACGTGATTCTATCGGTACGATTGAGTAAGGTACAAAAAATCTCCAAGAATACATTCGCCCTGTCCACCACACAATATCAACATCACAGAAACTAGATACACCACATGTGGCGTAATAAATTAAAATATATTATAAACCAGTGTGCCGTAATTGGGGAAATATCTCACATGTGTGTCAAATGGTCTCGAGGAATGCTAAAAGTACAAGAAATTTCATTTGGGGAACCAAACTTCTTAAAAATTAACTGCAGTGAAAGAACGCGAAAGTGGTTATGTATGCTGTTGTTGTAACTGGAGTTTTGGAACCCTGAATCCATCTTTAACAAGCCTGTAATAATACATTCACTGCCACAGAACCACACAAGGGACACAATATTTGAAATAGACAGAAATCACGACACAGTTGCCGTGCACTGAAGAGACAAAAGTCAAGTAACAACTATGGGCTTCCATACATGTAGTGATAGGTTGACCTTTATAACTTGTGCAGCTGGCAAATAAATTGATATAATGGATTTTGAAACCACATGTTTTGTGGGTTTGGTGAATTCGTTTCTGTGGGTAGTCCACAGGGACGTGGCTAGAGGGTTTCCGAGGGTTTCCATTAGTGGGGGTGTCTACCTTGGAAAATTCCAACTGCACTCCCCCCCCCCCCCTTTAACGTTGAATCAGAATCAGACCAAATACATTTTTTGCATAATTCCATTTGCACCTCAGTCCTATATATTCATAAACCATGGTTCTATATTCCCGGTATGAGAACATTCAGATATTTTAACCTGACAAATTGCATGAATCCTAACACCTAGTGGTCTAACTCCAGACAAATACACACGGCTACGGGCAAGAGACCAGGACACACCGGGCTGACCATGGTTGTTCGGCTCGGTGTGAGAAAATTGTGTAAACTCCACAAGAAAATCGCAAATCCTAGCATCTAGACTGGCCTCAACTGAAGCTTTCCTAGTGTTGGAAATTTCAAACCTCATACCCCCCCCCCCCCCCCCCCCCCCTCAGGTTGGAAAATTCTCCAACTGATGACCATTTCAGTCCACAAGTTTGACCAAATGTAGTAAAACAGTTTTTTATTTGCCACGGGGGAGGGAAAATGACAATTGAAAATTTTGAAATCTGAACAAGAAAATCGCAAAATACTAGCTACAAGCTTTCCTTGAGGGAAATTTCAAAGCTGACACCCCCACTTAGGTTGGAAAATTTCCAACTGATGACAATTGCAATGACAATGTTGACCAAATGTATGACAATATTGTTTTCTTAAATTAACTAGCAGTTTTTGACTGGGCATGGGAGAGGGACCAGAACACAAGCTTTCCAAGTGTTGGAAATTTCCAACCTGTCACCCCCCACCCCCCACATGGGACTGGTGGTCTCCAAAACACAGAGAATGCAAATTTCTTATTTGCCAGCTGTTTTAAATTTAAGTAGCACCATGCTGTAAGATCTAGAGTCCAACCTTTTCATGCAAATTGACTATTTTGTCCGATGGTTGTCTGACCTTTGGATATGCAGGGAATAACGATTCTAATTTTTCCAGTAGCTCTTTGTGAATGATGCAAGGCTTCCTGGTTACACTGGTGTAAATAAGGTTCCGAGCGACATCTGGCGGATGCGGGAGGAATATATAGGAGAGAATAAAATAGGCACTGGGCCCTGATTGGTCAATAGCCTTGTGTGCTTTTCACATAAAAAAATCATCACACCTCTTCCCTATGATTTCCCATAGGTAAAATAACCATTGGCACAGGAATTAACCCTTTGTAGTGGAGTTTGAATTTTTTGGTGTGGTCTAAAATATGACTGTATTTTTTTATGCGATTCTGACACTAGTTACGAAAACATAAGATTTAAAGGCGAATTCCCTGCTAGACAGACATGATTTTTTTGTGTAAAAAGTTTCCCAAAATGTCAATTTTTCAGATTTAAAGAAAATTTTGGACCCAACATTTATATTGCCAACACTATGCGCTAAAACGTTAGCACTGAGGCCTATGGAAAACATTTACACCAGTGTAACCCAAAGGGAAAATAGAGCTTTTTATCATTTTTGATTCCTGGGAGTCACTTTAAAGCATTTTAATGCATTTTACAGAGCCTGGTCTTTCAGTCCAATGAATACCTCATGCTTGGTGTGGCTATTCTTGCTGCTGATGTCTTATTTCACTTACATCAGCCAAAAAAATAGTAAGATTTTTCATAAAAAATGCCAATTTTTCAAGGTATTTTCAATTTTTTTCAAGGTGGCAATAGTCACATGATAATGCAAATGACCCATAACATGAGCATATCAACGACACATATATCAATTGTTATAAGAACCTAATCTAACAAGTATTTTGGATTTTATAGCCAGTGATATACAGATATATATCATAAAAGTGTGTCATTTCCATTGGTGGGTATGGTCATTTGAAGGTTAATAGCACTAAAACTTGGACACATTTAAGAAAATGATTCAGCAATTCAAAGAGAGCATATCCTTATTCAACTAATTCAATATACACCCACATCCAGTTATCTTGGGTCACCCTTGCAGACCTGAAAATGTCATATTTTATTCTTCAATGTGCTTATAAAGTCATGCGCTTGATGCTCAGCTGATCAGATCTGGACTCAATGACCTCACATCACCAGAAGTTTTCTCATGGAAAGAATATTGTACAGTCTTCCATAGCTGATCCAAGTTTGCAACACCAGACCCCTAAAACTGAGTGAAAATGGGGCTTGAACATGACTGGTGGTGGAAAATTGTGCTTTTTTGATGAATAATTTGTTAAAGGGGGTGGGGTTAAATTGTGTGTGATAAATAAAGAACCACAGAAGTGATATTGTTTTTGAACACATTTTTTCCATTGATGGGCAATTCTGAAGAAATGTAGGGAGTTACAATTATTCCGCGAAAAAGCGGGCTATCGCTTTAGGTTACACTGGTGTAAATAAGGTTCCGAGCGACATCTGGCGGATGCGGGAGGAATATATAGGAGAGAATAAAATAGGCACTGGGCCCTGATTGGTCAATAGCCTTGTGTGCTTTTCACATAAAAAAATCATCACACCTCTTCCCTATGATTTCCCATAGGTAAAATAACCATTGGCACAGGAATTAACCCTTTGTAGTGGAGTTTGAATTTTTTGGTGTGGTCTAAAATATGACTGTATTTTTTTATGCGATTCTGACAATAGTTACGAAAACATAAGATTTAAAGGCGAATTCCCTGCTAGACAGACATGATTTTTTTGTGTAAAAAGTTTCCCAAAATGTCAATTTTTCAGATTTAAAGAAAATTTTGGACCCAACATTTATATTGCCAACACTATGCGCTAAAACGTTAGCACTGAGGCCTATGGAAAACATTTACACCAGTGTAACCTAAAGGGAAAATAGAGCTTTTTATCATTTTTGATTCCTGGGAGTCACTTTAAAGCATTTTAATGCATTTTACAGAGCCTGGTCTTTCAGTCCAATGAATACCTCATGCTTGGTGTGGCTATTCTTGCTGCTGATGTCTTATTTCACTTACATCAGCCAAAAAAATAGTAAGATTTTTCATAAAAAATGCCAATTTTTCAAGGTATTTTCAAATTTTTTCAAGGTGGCAATAGTCACATGATAATACAAATGACCCATAACATGAGCATATCAACGACACATATATCAATTGTTATAAGAACCTAATCTAACAAGTATTTTGGATTTTATAGCCAGTGATATACAGATATATATCATAAAAGTGTGTCATTTCCATTGGTGGGTATGGTCATTTGAAGGTTAATAGCACTAAAACTTGGAAACATTTAAGAAAATGATTCAGCAATTCAAAGAGAGCATATCTTTATTCAACTAATTCAATATACACCCACATCCAGTTATCTTGGATCACCCTTGCAGACCTGAAAATGTCATATTTTATTCTTCAATGTGCTGATAAAGTCATGCGCTTGATGCTCAGCTGATCAGATCTGGACTCAATGACCTCACATCACCAGAAGTTTTCTCATGGAAAGAATATTGTACAGTCTTCCATAGCTGATCCAAGTTTGCAACACCAGACCCCTAAAACTGAGTGAAAATGGGGCTTGAACATGACTGGTGGTGGAAAATTGTGCTTTTTTGATGAATAATTTGTTAAAGGGGGTGGGGTTAAATTGTGTGTGATAAATAAAGAACCACAGAAGTGATATTGTTTTTGAACACATTTTTTCCATTGATGGGCAATTCTGAAGAAATGTAGGGAGTTACAATTATTCCGCGAAAAAGCGGGCTATCGCTTTAGGTTACACTGGTGTAAATAAGGTTCCGAGCGACATCTGGCGGATGCGGGAGGAATATATAGGAGAGAATAAAATAGACACTGGGCCCTGATTGGTCAATAGCCTTGTGTGCTTTTCACATAAAAAAATCATCACACCTCTTCCCTATGATTTCCCATAGGTAAAATAACCATTGGCACAGGAATTAACCCTTTGTAGTGGAGTTTGAATTTTTTGGTGTGGTCTAAAATATGACTGTATTTTTTTATGCGATTCTGACACTAGTTACGAAAACATAAGATTTAAAGGCGAATTCCCTGCTAGACAGACATGATTTTTTTGTGTAAAAAGTTTCCCAAAATGTCAATTTTTCAGATTTAAAGAAAATTTTGGACCCAACATTTATATTGCCAACACTATGCGCTAAAACGTTAGCACTGAGGCCTATGGAAAACATTTACACCAGTGTAACCTAAAGGGAAAATAGAGCTTTTTATCATTTTTGATTCCTGGGAGTCACTTTAAAGCATTTTAATGCATTTTACAGAGCCTGGTCTTTCAGTCCAATGAATACCTCATGCTTGGTGTGGCTATTCTTGCTGCTGATGTCTTATTTCACTTACATCAGCCAAAAAAATAGTAAGATTTTTCATAAAAAATGCCAATTTTTCAAGGTATTTTCAAATTTTTTCAAGGTGGCAATAGTCACATGATAATGCAAATGACCCATAACATGAGCATGTCAACGACACATATATCAATTGTTATAAGAACCTAATCTAACAAGTATTTTGGATTTTATAGCCAGTGATATACAGATATATATCATAAAAGTGTGTCATTTCCATTGGTGGGTATGGTCATTTGAAGGTTAATAGCACTAAAACTTGGACACATTTAAGAAAATGATTCAGCAATTCAAAGAGAGCATATCTTTATTCAACTAATTCAATATACACCCACATCCAGTTATCTTGGATCACCCTTGCAGACCTGAAAATGTCATATTTTATTCTTCAATGTGCTGATAAAGTCATGCGCTTGATGCTCAGCTGATCAGATCTGGACTCAATGACCTCACATCACCAGAAGTTTTCTCATGGAAAGAATATTGTACAGTCTTCCATAGCTGATCCAAGTTTGCAACACCAGACCCCTAAAACTGAGTGAAAATGGGGCTTGAACATGACTGGTGGTGGAAAATTGTGCTTTTTTGATGAATAATTTGTTAAAGGGGGTGGGGTTAAATTGTGTGTGATAAATAAAGAACCACAGAAGTGATATTGTTTTTGAACACATTTTTTCCATTGATGGGCAATTCTGAAGAAATGTAGGGAGTTACAATTATTCCGCGAAAAAGCGGGCTATCGCTTTAGGTTACACTGGTGTAAATAAGGTTCCGAGCGACATCTGGCGGATGCGGGAGGAATATATAGGAGAGAATAAAATAGGCACTGGGCCCTGATTGGTCAATAGCCTTGTGTGCTTTTCACATAAAAAAATCATCACACCTCTTCCCTATGATTTCCCATAGGTAAAATAACCATTGGCACAGGAATTAACCCTTTGTAGTGGAGTTTGAATTTTTTGGTGTGGTCTAAAATATGACTGTATTTTTTTATGCGATTCTGACAATAGTTACGAAAACATAAGATTTAAAGGCGAATTCCCTGCTAGACAGACATGATTTTTTTGTGTAAAAAGTTTCCCAAAATGTCAATTTTTCAGATTTAAAGAAAATTTTGGACCCAACATTTATATTGCCAACACTATGCGCTAAAACGTTAGCACTGAGGCCTATGGAAAACATTTACACCAGTGTAACCTAAAGGGAAAATAGAGCTTTTTATCATTTTTGATTCCTGGGAGTCACTTTAAAGCATTTTAATGCATTTTACAGAGCCTGGTCTTTCAGTCCAATGAATACCTCATGCTTGGTGTGGCTATTCTTGCTGCTGATGTCTTATTTCACTTACATCAGCCAAAAAAATAGTAAGATTTTTCATAAAAAATGCCAATTTTTCAAGGTATTTTCAAATTTTTTCAAGGTGGCAATAGTCACATGATAATACAAATGACCCATAACATGAGCATATCAACGACACATATATCAATTGTTATAAGAACCTAATCTAACAAGTATTTTGGATTTTATAGCCAGTGATATACAGATATATATCATAAAAGTGTGTCATTTCCATTGGTGGGTATGGTCATTTGAAGGTTAATAGCACTAAAACTTGGAAACATTTAAGAAAATGATTCAGCAATTCAAAGAGAGCATATCTTTATTCAACTAATTCAATATACACCCACATCCAGTTATCTTGGATCACCCTTGCAGACCTGAAAATGTCATATTTTATTCTTCAATGTGCTGATAAAGTCATGCGCTTGATGCTCAGCTGATCAGATCTGGACTCAATGACCTCACATCACCAGAAGTTTTCTCATGGAAAGAATATTGTACAGTCTTCCATAGCTGATCCAAGTTTGCAACACCAGACCCCTAAAACTGAGTGAAAATGGGGCTTGAACATGACTGGTGGTGGAAAATTGTGCTTTTTTGATGAATAATTTGTTAAAGGGGGTGGGGTTAAATTGTGTGTGATAAATAAAGAACCACAGAAGTGATATTGTTTTTGAACACATTTTTTCCATTGATGGGCAATTCTGAAGAAATGTAGGGAGTTACAATTATTCCGCGAAAAAGCGGGCTATCGCTTTAGGTTACACTGGTGTAAATAAGGTTCCGAGCGACATCTGGCGGATGCGGGAGGAATATATAGGAGAGAATAAAATAGACACTGGGCCCTGATTGGTCAATAGCCTTGTGTGCTTTTCACATAAAAAAATCATCACACCTCTTCCCTATGATTTCCCATAGGTAAAATAACCATTGGCACAGGAATTAACCCTTTGTAGTGGAGTTTGAATTTTTTGGTGTGGTCTAAAATATGACTGTATTTTTTTATGCGATTCTGACACTAGTTACGAAAACATAAGATTTAAAGGCGAATTCCCTGCTAGACAGACATGATTTTTTTGTGTAAAAAAGTTTCCCAAAATGTCAATTTTTCAGATTTAAAGAAAATTTTGGACCCAACATTTATATTGCCAACACTATGCGCTAAAACGTTAGCACTGAGGCCTATGGAAAACATTTACACCAGTGTAACCTAAAGGGAAAATAGAGCTTTTTATCATTTTTGATTCCTGGGAGTCACTTTAAAGCATTTTAATGCATTTTACAGAGCCTGGTCTTTCAGTCCAATGAATACCTCATGCTTGGTGTGGCTATTCTTGCTGCTGATGTCTTATTTCACTTACATCAGCCAAAAAAATAGTAAGATTTTTCATAAAAAATGCCAATTTTTCAAGGTATTTTCAAATTTTTTCAAGGTGGCAATAGTCACATGATAATGCAAATGACCCATAACATGAGCATGTCAACGACACATATATCAATTGTTATAAGAACCTAATCTAACAAGTATTTTGGATTTTATAGCCAGTGATATACAGATATATATCATAAAAGTGTGTCATTTCCATTGGTGGGTATGGTCATTTGAAGGTTAATAGCACTAAAACTTGGACACATTTAAGAAAATGATTCAGCAATTCAAAGAGAGCATATCTTTATTCAACTAATTCAATATACACCCACATCCAGTTATCTTGGATCACCCTTGCAGACCTGAAAATGTCATATTTTATTCTTCAATGTGCTGATAAAGTCATGCGCTTGATGCTCAGCTGATCAGATCTGGACTCAATGACCTCACATCACCAGAAGTTTTCTCATGGAAAGAATATTGTACAGTCTTCCATAGCTGATCCAAGTTTGCAACACCAGACCCCTAAAACTGAGTGAAAATGGGGCTTGAACATGACTGGTGGTGGAAAATTGTGCTTTTTTGATGAATAATTTGTTAAAGGGGGTGGGGTTAAATTGTGTGTGATAAATAAAGAACCACAGAAGTGATATTGTTTTTGAACACATTTTTTCCATTGATGGGCAATTCTGAAGAAATGTAGGGAGTTACAATTATTCCGCGAAAAAGCGGGCTATCGCTTAAAGGGAAAATAGAGCTTTTTATCATTTTTGATTCCTGGGAGTCACTTTAAAGCATTTTAATGCATTTTACAGAGCCTGGTCTTTCAGTCCAATGAATACCTCATGCTTGGTGTGGCTATTCTTGCTGCTGATGTCTTATTTCACTTACATCAGCCAAAAAAATAGTAAGATTTTTCATAAAAAATGCCAATTTTTCAAGGTATTTTCAATTTTTTTCAAGGTGGCAATAGTCACATGATAATGCAAATGACCCATAACATGAGCATGTCAACGACACATATATCAATTGTTATAAGAACCTAATCTAACAAGTATTTTGGATTTTATAGCCAGTGATATACAGATATATATCATAAAAGTGTGTCATTTCCATTGGTGGGTATGGTCATTTGAAGGTTAATAGCACTAAAACTTGGACACATTTAAGAAAATGATTCAGCAATTCAAAGAGAGCATATCTTTATTCAACTAATTCAATATACACCCACATCCAGTTATCTTGGATCACCCTTGCAGACCTGAAAATGTCATATTTTATTCTTCAATGTGCTGATAAAGTCATGCGCTTGATGCTCAGCTGATCAGATCTGGACTCAATGACCTCACATCACCAGAAGTTTTCTCATGGAAAGAATATTGTACAGTCTTCCATAGCTGATCCAAGTTTGCAACACCAGACCCCTAAAACTGAGTGAAAATGGGGCTTGAACATGACTGGTGGTGGAAAATTGTGCTTTTTTGATGAATAATTTGTTAAAGGGGGTGGGGTTAAATTGTGTGTGATAAATAAAGAACCACAGAAGTGATATTGTTTTTGAACACATTTTTTCCATTGATGGGCAATTCTGAAGAAATGTAGGGAGTTACAATTATTCCGCGAAAAAGTGGGCTATCGCTTTAGGTTACACTGGTGTAAATAAGGTTCCGAGCGACATCTGGCGGATGCGGGAGGAATATATAGGAGAGAATAAAATAGACACTGGGCCCTGATTGGTCAATAGCCTTGTGTGCTTTTCACATAAAAAAATCATCACACCTCTTCCCTATGATTTCCCATAGGTAAAATAACCATTGGCACAGGAATTAACCCTTTGTAGTGGAGTTTGAATTTTTTGGTGTGGTCTAAAATATGACTGTAATTTTTTATGCGATTCTGACACTAGTTACGAAAACATAAGATTTAAAGGCGAATTCCCTGCTAGACAGACATGATTTTTTTGTGTAAAAAGTTTCCCAAAATGTCAATTTTTCAGATTTAAAGAAAATTTTGGACCCAACATTTATATTGCCAACACTATGCGCTAAAACGTTAGCACTGAGGCCTATGGAAAACATTTACACCAGTGTAACCTCCTGTGATCAACCTACTAATTTAGTGTTTTACCCCATGCAGTGTCTCGCCATAGCGGATGGACAGGTGGTATGGCTTTATGCCCCATTTGTGTTTGAAGCTTAGACATAACACGTTTTACTTAATGTATATGTTGTTATCGATGTTTGAGGGGAACGTAGACTTGCAGTAGCTATCTATGTATCTTTTTATTATATGTTCTAATTGGTATTAATATAGCCTACTTTTATGTCATGTGCAGTTTCTAACAATAGGTTTTTATTGGAAAAAAATTCAAATTCCGATCTATACTATTAGATTTTATTGAATAGCATATATACGTTGTTGTTTTTGTTGTTACTTTGTTTTTATTGTTGTTGTTGTTGTAAGTTAAGGCATGGAAACCTAAATACATTCTCGGCATCTCAGACCAAAACATAACCATATTCGCATGATGTCAAATCAGTTTATTTTGTGAGGACACAATTATCATTGTTTTTGTTGTCATAGGAGCATCCGGTTTTTTTTTCGAGAAACAAACTTTTCGGGACCACCTTTTATGTTCACCAAGAACAACACCGCGAAAACAAACAAATATTTGATGTAGTACATACATATATTATGAGGACAAACAGATTCCCATGATTCTATCATTTGTACGGGTAACGAATTGCTTTGGATTCCGGCCGCATTACGCGGCAGCATGATATTCCCCAATATATATATGTAGTACTAAATGCCTTCCGATAACGATTATGTTGTATGTTACTTACAAACGGATGTATATATGATAACCAGTTAACAGTCACTGTGATTGACCCCCACCCATGGCGCCTGACGCCAGAGACGTGGTGACAGGTTGGAAATTTCCAACACTTGGAAAGCTTGTGTCCTGGTCCCTCCCGTGTGGCCAGTCAAAAAACTGCTCGTTAATTTAAAAGACCAATAAGATCATACATTTGTTCAACATTGTCATTTGGAATTGTTATCAGTTGGAAATCTTCCAACCTAAGTGGTGTGTCAGGTTTGAAATTTCCAACTCTAGGAAGGCTTGAGGCTAGTCTAGATGCTAGGATTTTGCGATTTTCTTGTTCAGATTTCATAATTTTCGCACACCGGACCATTGTCCCTCCCTCTGGCCAATACAAAAACTGCTAATTAGTTCAACAAAACAATGTTTTGGTACATTTGGTCAAACTTGAGGACTGAAATCGTCATCAGTTAGAGAATTTTCCAACCTGAGGGGGAGTACGAGGTTTGAAATTTCCAACACTAGGAAAGCTTCAGTTGAGGCCAGTCCAGATGCTAGTATTTGCGATTTTCTTGTATAGTTTTCAAAATGTTCTCAAACCGGGCCGAACAACCATGGTCAGCCGGTGTGTCCTGGTCTTTTGTCCGTATAGCCGTGTGCATTTGTCTGGAGTTAGACCACTAGATGTTAGGATTTACGCTTTTCAGGTGCAGTTTCTAACAATAGTTTTTATTGGAAAAAAAATCAAATTCCGACCTACTATTAGATTTTATTAGCATATATACGTTGTTGTTTTCGTTGTTACTTTGTTTTTATTTTTGTTGTAAGTTAAGGCATGGAAACCTAAATACATTCTCGGCATCTCAGACCAAAACATAACCATATTCGCATGATGTCAAATCAGTTTATTTTGTGGGGACACAATTATCATTGTTTTTGTTGTCATAGGAGCATCTGTTTTTTGTTTTTTTGAGAAACAACTTTTCGGGACCACCTTTTATATTCAGCAAGAACAACACCGCGAAAACAAACAAATATTTGATGCAGTACATACATATATTATGAGGACAAACAGATTCCCACGATTCTATCATTTGTACGGGTAACGAATTGCTTTGGATTCCGGCCGCGTTATGCAGCAGCATGATATTCCCCAATACATATGTAGTACTAAATGCCTTCCGATAACGATTATTTTGTATGTTACTTACAAACGAATGTATATATGATAACCAGTCACTGTGATTGACCCCCTCCCATGACACCAGAGACGTGGCGACAGGGGGGTTGGAGGGTGTCTCAACTAGAGCCCGAAGCCGCCATCGTACGCCGCCAGCCATATTGGCCACAAGCCACCGCCAGCCATATTATTTCTAACGCCAGCCACCTTTAAAAATCTCCGCCGCCGGAATTGTAAAATGGCTGAGCCGTGTGCATGGGCTTATATGTCAAGCACAACTGTACTGTGAATCGCAAAGAACTAAACCGCATTGCTTAATATTGGCATACTCGCATGGACACGGCATGGTTGTTATATTATCAGAACACCTGGCCCCTTAATGTGGAATAGACTATCCCAATGCATGCTTTCATATAACTGAATGGGCGCATCCATTCGGTATTGAAAGGGTTAAAATATAAATTGTTTATATCGACACACCCAGTCTCAGACATCACTGGCATGTGTCAATATATACACATAAGAATAGAAAATAGTTTGAAATATTATATATCATTACTATCGGGTTTATCATACAATGATGCATGCATATATCGCAAGATGGCAGTGATGGTAGCAGTCTGAAGTCGACAAAGTCCCAATGTAACTACTTATACCGATTCGATGGGAAACTACATAGTATATCCATGCCAGTCCTTCGTGAATTTTCGCCATAATGGAAAAGCCCAACTTCAAAAGATTACGTGTGGTCTGGAATTCGACGGGTTCACCACAAACGCTAAAAACAAAAACGGCGTCTATAACCGGTAACAGGGGATTAGGAACATTTCGGAAACGAAAATACGCTGAATGATAACATCTCAGCCGCCTGAGCCGCCATATTTCGCCAGCAACGAACGTCGTGACTGAGTCGGCTTAGCTAGCTAACTAGTCCAAGTCTTCTTGTACTAAAACCAGCTAAGATATTGGTATGGCGATTTGCTGGTGTTTACCAGCAAATCGCCATACCAATATCTTAGCTGGTTTTAGTACAAGAAGACTTGGACTACTAGCTAACCAGCCACGAAAATCGGTTGAGCCAGCCATGAAAACTATTTGTCGTGGCTTCGGGGTCTATGTCTCACCCCCAACATTTGTCAATATTTTCAACAGTTGGAAATTTCATACCTGTCAAAACATTAGTTGGAAATTTCACACCAACATAGGTTGAAAATGTTCTTGTAGTTTGATTTTCAAACAATTTATTGGTCAAACTTTTGGACTGAAATGGTCATCAGTTGGACATTGTCCAACCTTAGGGGGGGGGGGGGCGGGTGACAGGTTGGTAATTTCCAACACTTGGAAAGCTTGTGTCCTGGTCCCTCCCGCGTGACCAGTCAAAAAACTACTCGTTAATTTAAAAGAACAATAAGATCATACATTTGTTCAACATTGTCATTTGGAATTGTTATCAGTTGGAAATCTTCCAACCTAAGTGGTGTGTCAGGTTTGAAATTTCCAACTCTAGGAAGTCTTGAGGCTATAGTCTAGATGCTAGGATTTTGCGATTTTCTTGTTCAGATTTCAAAATTTTCGCACACCGGGCCATTGTCCCTCCCTCGTGGCCAATACAAAACTGATAATTAGTTTAACAAAACAATGTTTTGCTATGTTTGGTCAAACTTGTGGACTGAAATGGTCATTAGTTGGAGAATTTTCCAACCTGAGCAGACCTGAGGGGGAGTACGATGTTTGAAATTTCCAACACTAGGAAAGCTTGAGTTGAGGCCAGTCCAGATGCTAGGATTTGCGATTTTCTTGTATAGTTTTCAAAATGTTCTCAAACCGGGCCGAACAACCATGGTCAGCCAGGTGTGTCCTGGTCTTTTGTCCGTATAGCCGTATGAATTGGTGTCAGACCGATTTTCCGAAGACCTATTACTACGAAGGCCCACAACTCCGAAGACCCGATTCTCCGACGTCCCACAACTCCGAAGACCCGATTCTCCGACGGCCCATAACTCCGAAGATCCGATTCTCCGAAAGCCCATAACTCCGAAGAGCCGATTCTCCGAAGACCTATAACTCCGAAGACCTATAACTCCGAAGGGCCGATTCTCCGAAGACCTATAACCCCGAAGGCCCGATTCTCCGACGGCCCATAACTCCGAAGGTCCGATTCTCCGAAGGTCCGATTCTCCGAAGATTTTGTTTTTTCGGGGTATTATCGTTTACTAAATAGTGTACAGTCCAGTGACGAAGCCAAGGGGTCCCAAAATTCCTACTGCCCCCCATTAAACCTCTACTTGCTATTTCAGACAATATGGGCCCCTACCAAAACATGTCCAATGTCATGTAAACGCCCGGAAATCGTTCAAGGGGCATCAAAATATTCAAACTTTTCCTACTACCCCCCACCTAAATGGGAATCCTGGCCCGCCACTGACTATACACCAGCTACTATAACGTTACGTTGGCCAATGCGATGCCAGAGTAAAATGTACAGGGGTGAACGGGGAAGAACTTGTCGCCCCTGTGCATGTTAGGCTACTCTGACATTCTTGCAGCGTTTCGTTATAATATACCCGGTGCACACCAGTGGCGGAGCCAGGGTTCCCATTTAGGGGTGCACATTAATTAGCATATGTGGGGGATATGTGGGGGATATATATATCATGCATATGATATGCCGAAAGCATATCACGAAGGCCTGATTTGGGGAGCGCATACATGGGAGGGGTCGCCCCCAATCGTTGGTCCGGGGGCTCCCCTGGGCAGGAACACTGTGAATATTTGAATGCCTAGGAGGGATTTCCTGACGTTTACATGACATTTGACATGTTTTTTTGGGGGCGGTTTTCCCTAGGGCCCCATTGACCCCGCCACTGGACTGTACACTATTTAATAAGCGATAAAACATGATCTTCGGAGAATCGGACCTTCGGCGAATCGGACCTTCGGAGAATCGGCCCTTCGGAGTTATAGACCTTCGGAGTTATGGGCGTTCGGAGTTATAAGCCTTCGGAGTTATGGGCTTTCGGAGTTATGGGTCTTCGGAGTTATGGGATTTCGGAGAATCGGGACTTCGGAGTTATGGGCTTTCGGAGAATCGGGGCGTCGGAGAATCTGACCTTCGGAGAATCGGACCTTCGGAGTTATGGGTCTTCGGAAAAACGCTACGTAACCTATGAATTTGTCTGGAGTTAGACCACTTCCCTTTTCAGGTTAAAATATCTGAATGTTCTCATACCGGAAATATAGAACCGTGGTTTATGAATATATAGGATATTAGGCGGCCTGAGCACTGAGGTGGTGCAAGGGGGGGGGGGGGGGGGTGCAAATGGAATTATGCAAAACTTGTGCTTTGGTCTGATTTAAGGGGTGTGCAATTGGAATTTCCCAATGTGGAACCCCCCCCCCCCCCCCCCCCAACGGAGACCCACTTAGTCTGGCCACGTCCGTGCCTGACGCATGCATACCATTATAGACAAGCATCATTCTTATCACGCAACAACCTACTTATTGAAAATTCTACACCACTGTCATCATTTCACGAATTACCTGACCTGTCTCCTACGTTCTCACCCCCCTCTCTCTCTCCTCTCCCCCCTCTCTCGCTCCTCTCTCTCTCTCTCTCTCTCCCTCTGCCTCTTGCTATCCCTAACACTATATATCTTCTCCATTTTTTCCACCCCTAACAGTGCCCGCCTAACTCAAATTTAGTTATATATCTCCATTTCTCCGAAAAAACATTATTTCCATCCCTTCCCGTCTGATCTATACCCCTCTCTCATTTATTGGAGAAGGGGCATGTCGACAAAGATGAGAAGACTTCATATAAGACCTCGGCTTGTTGTCTGATCCTCGTTTCCATATATACATTAACTCTTCTATTTTGAATATGTGTCATCTGTATATTATGTTATTTGTTTGCATTTGAAAATAAAAACACCGTTACTGCATGGCAATGGAAGATATGGTGCAATTTTCTGTCGATATACTGTCATTAGTAGATGTTATGAAACACAGATGTAATGATTCCAAACATTTGACATTACAAAGCAGCTGTAGTTGCAGATAGCTTATTTTTGTGACTTCTCACGACCCAAAACAAAATCGATTTTTTAATTTATTTAGCTATTTAGTTCTGTATATTGTTACATTTTGGGAAAGTATGATCCATTTGCTCCTCAACAAAACTATTTCCATATTAATCATTCCATGACGATGATCTGGTGTGACCAAATAACTTAACCTCACCCCACCAAAAGACAATTGAAACATTGACATTCCACCCATGCCATGCGTCAGATTTGTCGATATATGCCTTATCAAAAACTACCTTGGCCATTACTCTTCACAAATATATTAGGAAAATAACTACAGACATCGACATTAAGACCAACAATTCATTAGTGGGGAATTTGTTGCTTTGCATATTTTACTACTTTGGGTCATTATGTTGGACTGAATGGCCATTAGTTGGAAATGTTTCAACGTTATAGGAAGGGCATCAGGTTGGAAATTTCCAACACTTGATAAGCTTGACAGCAGTTAGTGCTCTAGATGCCTAGGATTTTTCAATTTCCAGGTTCAAACTAAAAACAAATTCTCACACGGTCGGCCCGGTGTTTCCTGTGTTTATTTGTTCGTGCATGGGTCCGTTAGACCGAGGGTTGGTGTAAACAATATTTATTTCAAAAAATCAAACATATAACACAGACACAATATACATGTAGAAATATAGAGATTTATGAAGAGGATTGGACAACAAGACCGAGGGTTCAAATAGTCCGAGGATGCAATAGTCGTGCTTCATATACATATATATATATATTAACAAATAAGAATATTCTCATGTTTGCCTCAAAAACATGAGATGACATCATAATAATTTATTCACCTTAATTCGTGCTGTGAACGAAACATGTGAAAGTATACCAACGATTCCATGCAGTTGTGAAAATCGGTCCCGAGATTCATCCATAATTATGCCAATATTAGTATTCGCTTCAGAGTTCGGGACGGTCATCAGACCATATTTTTCATTTATGGAGGAATTAACGATATATTCTAGTCAGGGTGTATCACCCCCCCCCCCCCCCACCCTCCAACGTTGGTCAAATCGTTCTTCAGTTGCAAATTTAATACCCGACGACTGACCCGACACATTATTTGATGGAAATAAGTTGAAATGTTCTCGTAGTTTGATTTTGCAACAATTCATTAGTGGGGAATTTGTTGCTTTTAGACCAACATTTGCATATTTTCCTACTTTAGGTCATTATTTTGGACTGAATGGCCATTAGTTGGAAATGATCCAACCTTATAGGAAAGGGTGTCAGGTTGGAAATTTCCAACACTTGATAAGCTTGACACCAGGAGTTTAGTTCTCTATAGTCTGCTCTATAGATGCTAGGATTTTGCATTTTCAGGTTCAAATTTAAACAAGAATTATCACATGCACGGTCGGCCCGATGTGTCCCCCCCCCCCCGCCCCACGTGGTGGCCAATCAAAGATTGCCAATTAAGTTAAGAAAAACAAACTGGAGTCTGTATTTGCCTGGAGTTAGACAACTATAAGTTATATGTTTTGCAATTTTCAGTTACATATCTCAGACTGTTCTCGCACTGGTCGGCCAAGTGAATCCTGTTCCTCCCCGAACCGGTGGTCAGTCAAAGTTTACAATAGTCAATTCCGAACAGCCTATACCATACAGGCATGTGCGGTACTAGTTGAAAACAATCAGAGCCCAAGTGGGGAGGGTGCATTCCCGATGCAAATTGAATTACGCAAATATGTGAGTTTGGTCTGAACGGAGACCCACTTACAGGTGCTGGTGTTTATGACAGCTTTTTTCGATACAATATCGATAACAGTATAATAGATAGCTGCCGATTTATGGTTTATTATCACACTAAAATCAAATCGAATAAAAATGCTGAAATATATTCTTAAATTAACATGTCTTCCTTCCTCAAGACTCAAATTATGGAACATGGGACCTCAAATATTCTGTGAACCACTGAAACTACTTTGGGTCACTTGGCTATCCCTTTTTATCAAAACATTTGGAGAAAATGTATTCTATATATGATTACCATTTGTGAATAAATTAATTCATCAGATAATATAGATATAAAATATGTGGGAACATTCTGCGTGGATTCACCGAGAAATACTCCCCCCACCAAGTTAATTCACCCATTTTCAACCTTCCGCAATTGCAATGCGAAAAGCGCGCTTTATTTCGCGTATGTCTAAAGGACTTCCGCCGAACTCTCTTCATTGGGTTACGTAGCGTTTTTCCGAAGACCCATAACTCCGAAGGTTCGATTCTCCGAAGGTCAGATTCTCCGACGCCCCGATTCTCCGAAAGCCCATAACTCCGAAGTCCCGATTCTCCGAAATCCCATAACTCCGAAGACCCATAACTCCGAAAGCCCATAACTCCGAAGGCCTATAACTCCGAACGCCCATAACTCCGAAGGTCTATAACTCCGAAGGGCCGATTCTCCGAAGGTCCGATTCTCCGAAGGGTCCGATTCTCCGAAGATCATGTTTTATCGCTTGTTAAATAGTGTACAGTCCAGTGGCTGGGTCAATGGGGCCCTAGGGAAGACCGCCCCCAAAAAACATTTCAAATGTCATGTAAACGTCAGGAAATCCCTCCTAGGCATTCAAATATTCACAGTGTTCCTGCCCAAGGGAGCCCCCGGACCAACGATTGGGGGCGACCCTCCCATGTATGCGCTCCCCAAATCAGGCCTTCGTGATATGCTTTCGGCATATCATATGCATGATATATCCCCCACATATCCCCCACATATGCTAATTAATGTGCACCCCTAAATGGGAACCCTGGCTCCGCCACTGGTATGCACCGGGTATATTATAACGAAACGCTGCAAGAATGTCAGAGTAGCCTAACATGCACAGGGGCGACAAGTTGTTCCCCGTTCACCCCTGTATATTTTACTCTGGCATCTCATGGGCCAACGTAACGTTATAGTATCTGGTGTATAGTCAGTGGCGGGCCAGATTCCCATTTAGGTGGGGGCAGTAGGAAAAGTTTGAATATTTTGATTTCCGGGCGTTTACATGACATTGGACATGTTTTGGTAGGGGCCCATATTGTCTGAAATAGCAAGTAGAGGTTTAATGGGGGCAGTGGGAATTTTGGGACCCCTTGGCGTCGCCACTGGACTGTACACTATTTAGTAAACGATAATACCCCGATAAAACAAAATCTTCGGAGAATCGGACCTTCGGAGAATCGGACCTTCGGAGTTATGGGCCGTCGGAGAATCGGGCCTTCGGAGTTATAGGTCTTCGGAGAATCGGACCTTCGGAGTTATAGGTCTTCGGAGTTATAGGGCTTCGGAGAATCGGCCCTTCGGAGTTATGGGCTTTCGGAGAGTCGGATCTTCGGAGTTATGGGCCGTCGGAGAATCGGGTCTTCGGAGTTATGGGCCGTCGGAGAATCGGGTCTTCGGAGTTGTGGGCCGTCGGAGAATCGGGTCTTCGGAGTTTTGGGCCTTCGTAGTAATAGGTCTTCGGAACATCGGTCTGACACCCTTCATTGTTACATGATTGTTGCATGCAAACAAAAGAATTTTTGTTCACGAATCGATATAATTCTTTCCCATAAATAACTTTGACATACGAGAATTTCATTTGTCGCCCTATTTTCATACTAGAATGTAATAAACCCGAACGATTACTATGTTTACTATGAGATTGAACAGTATATATATATAATGTCTCTTTAATCTGAAATTGTCTTTGGGCGTTGCAATCATCTATACTATCAATAACGTAAATTCATACTTTCAAACCGGGGTTGTCACTTTAATTAATTGCGTTACCACCCCCACCCCCCCCCCCTTTCCCCCACAAACACACCCTTACTAATTACTGTGTGCCAAGTGTGAGCTTCAAGCATATCCGCGTATTATATCTAAGATTCACATAGGACCCCACTGAGAGCCCCTTTTCTGCGGAAACTCTCGTGACACAAGTTCACAGACGTTGCTAAATTTGGAAGGCGGTCTCTTTGATTTCACGCGAGGTCACAGTTTTCAAAGGACAGAAAACGACATTGTTTTGGAAACTTTTCGGGGCGGCTCCTCTGTTGTTCGTGAATGTGACGTCATGAATATATTATTGTCACATTGTCACTTTCTTTTGATGTTGTGCCGAAATTTTCGGAAGAATAATATCGCATCAGATAACGCGCGAATTGCAACCCCACAAGATGCAATTCTGCAAAGCAATGGACGAATTTCTGTCCAAGTTGCATTTTTGGCGAAAACCTATTGCCAAAGACGGGAAAAGTCTGTTCCGTGCTGTTTCTGAACAGGTGAGTTTGGTAATCGACAGGATGAACCTCGTGCTCAATCAATGGATGAATTCGCGCTTCTAATCAGGTCACGAACATTGGACTAGTTGAGTGAGTTTGTAATCACGGTTGACAACTAATAGGGTTAAATCATTTCAGCGTTTGGTAATACACATGCATGAATATTCAATTTGTATTGCATGTTTTCTTTTTGACTGACTGCCTGTCAAGGTCCTCTGACATACAGGTGACCTCACATGTTCCAACTAAGAAATTTGTTTACAACTTGGAACATCCTACTGACTGCATTCAGATGGAAACATGTGAACACTTCTGAGTTGGTCTAAATTAATATAGCAATACAACTTTCTTCAGTTTAGAAAGTTATTTATTTTTAGTATTTCCTTATACTTTTTTGAGTTTTTGCTCACCTGGCTCACCTGTTTGAATTTGTTTTCTCCTGGTCATTTGTTCTTGACTAAACAGTGTTAATTATTTTCGGAAGAGGTATTTTTGCTGTTTGTGAGTATCAATTCTTTTATTATAAAAAAAAAATATCAGTTTCCGTTGTGGCAAACTTAAAAGTTTGTTTGAACAAAAATTGTTAATTTGTACCCCTGCCGTCCCGTCTATTTCACATAGAAATAAATATCTTACCTACACATTCTTTCCTTAATGGAACAGGTAGAGGTATAAAGGTCATCTGTGACGCTTCAAATCTTTTATTAACTATTTTGTGGAAAAAACATTCAATTTATTAATTTTATTTTATTTCTCTGCCCTGCAACCTTAGCTTAAATTTGTGTGATGGTCTTGGAAGTTTTGCTGGAGCTCAACTGTATTTATGAGATAATTTCTTTTGCTATATGTAAACATTGAAAAAAAAGGCCAATTCTGGTATTTCCCTTGACACTGTCAATCATGATAGATTTGCTATATCCTGATGAATAACACCTATTCTTCTTGAAATGGTAAACGCATATCATAACTTCAGTCAACCATGTTCACACCTACACAAGTAAGTTTAGATATTCAAACTGATGAGATTTAAATCAGAACTCTTTTGTAATTTGTTCTTCTCAATAGAAAATCATGAAATAATTGGGGTGCAAATTGCGAATGGAAATCAATGTAGAGCTGTTGAGGTCAAGGAGTTCGTTTCAATACAAAATTGGAATCTGATTGGCTATATTTGAAGTTCCATTTCTGGGGCTGTCATGGTTAGCTGTACATGTAGTTATTTTATTCTCTTTTTTTCATGTTATAGTTTTCCATTGCTTTTTGTATAATATTGTATAATTGTGAATCCTTTGAGTTAGAAATGAACATGTTCTTAGACATGGAAATGTATTTTTTATTGTTTTCAGTATAATTTTCCAATTTCAATCACAAATAAATTGTGATTTTACTATGATATCAGTTGCTCTATTGTTGGTTTTAGAGCTCATCTTTTTTTTAAATCATGCAGTTGGGGAAACAGTAGATCAAGCCATGAATCTCTACTCTGGCTAACGCACATAGAGATGATATACCACCAGTACAAAACTTTGGAACTTTTTGAAGTTTTGACAGGCAACCGTATAAAGTCGAAATATAACCCGGGGATTAGATTTCTTAGTTATTATCTGTTCCTTGATAATGTACTTCACTGTAGGCAAATGTCCCTACTCGAAATTTCATTATTTAACAGTATTTAAGTGAATTTTTGAGTGATTTTGCTTTGCGTCGCTTACAATTATGGAATTTATCCTGGGTAATTAATTCAGTGCTTATTGCGATATCGGATCACAAAAGTCAGAGAAAAACATGCAATTTTGAGTTGGGACATTCACAGACAGTGAACAAATTCCAAGGTTTTGTACTGGTGGAATATGATCTCAATGGGCATTATAGCCATAGTAGAGATTCATGGCATGAACTAGGGAAACAGGTGTTAAACCTGTTGCACATAAATGAAGAGTCGGTGAAACTATCTGAGAAGCAGTTAGTGATATATGAATGCAATGACTGGATTTAGTTTCAGTCTTCTGTCAAAAATTGTAGAAAGTACTTCAAAGTTTAGATTGTTTTTCATAATATAAACCTTATTGATTCACACTTATCAGCTAATTATAGTCTTCAAATCTTAAACTTAAATTGTGTATTTGGTCAAGTTGTCCAAATAATGAATGGACTTGAACAAAATGTGAAGTGCCTACTTGTCAGTTTCAGGTAGCATACTTGACAAAAAAATTACAGTCTCTTTAATAATGTCTCTAGAATCCTATTCAGATCCCATTTCTTCCTTAAGGGGGAGGTCACAAGTGACCAATTTTAAATAGGGATTTCCATGCAAGTCTCCCCAGCAAAAGCTATATATGAAGCAGTTTTCTGGGAACTAAAGCAGCCTTTTCACTGGGGGGAAACTGTTTCACCAGAATCGATTCTATCGCCCTTCCGGTTCCGTCTCTATCGAATTAAGTTCTGACCCTTTCGCGATTTCTAAAACATATTTTCAAAGTTTTGACCATTGTTTATAGACTGAATGTCAAAACAGAATGTATTCTCCAATAACAATCGACAGATTATGTCTTTATACGTGTTTATTGATCACAGTAATGCAAAATCGGCTGCATGTTGTGCACAGTTAGAGATGTAGTGCATTTGGGTGCATTTCCCATGAAAATTAAGCAGCACTTTGATGCTCAGATTATCGGCCTTGTCTACTTTAAATTGGACTGAAACTTGTCAAGTTTTATGGTTGAACATTAGATAATTATAATACAATACCTCCCGACGGTTCCTCGCCATACAATTCCTTCAAATTAGTGCCTCAAAAAGCAACAAAAGGTTTCGATTCTATTGTGATGTTTATGTTCACGATCGGTTCTTTCGTTCTTGTTTACAGTACATTCATATTCGATCAGATTATTTGATTGTACATCTATAGTTGCCCAATGACAATCCATGGTCATATATGGTTTAAAATGTAGCCATAGTAAATCAATAGATGAGTTTTAGTGGTCCCAAACGATCATAGGTCAGAACCGATCGTGAATATAAAAATCACATTAGAATCGGAACATTGTGTTGCTTATTTTTATGGATTAATTTGTGGGTATTTTACTGTGAGGAGCCATCGAGAGCTGTGCTGTAATCGTGTCCTGGTGTTCGATCATACAAGAAGACATATTTCAGTCTTAATTAAAAGGTAAAAAGGCCGATAAAAGGAGCATCAAAATGCTGCTTAATTTACAAAGGAAATGCACACAAACACATTACTCTTCTAAGTGTGCAAAAAATAGCCGACTTCGCATTATTATCACCACTAATTACGCACAAAGACACAATCTAGCGATAGTTTTTGTAAAATACGTTCTGTTTTAACATTTAGTGTATAAATGGAGGTCAAAACTTTGAAAACATTTGTTTCAAGTCGCGAAAGAGACGGGACTTAATTCGATGGAGACGGAACCCGATAGGCGATAGAATCGATTCTTGTGAAACAGTTTCCCCCTAGTGCTTTTGATTAAACAGACATAACATTTATCTGATGCCTGGTCTTGATATAATAGGCAATTTTTGCTATAAATTTATTTTTGAGAATTTTTTTTCTGGAATTAAAACACTTGACCTAGTTTTGAAAAAATCAATTTAAGAATATAAAATAATACATCAACATTCTAATGGAATAAATTCCAAGCTGACACCGCCAGATATTGTTTTCAATACCCCACAAAGTCACATCCAGAAATATTTGCAACTCTGTAACTTTTGCTGTGGAGATTTACATGGAAATGCCCATTCAAAATTGGTGTCTTGACCTCCTCCTTAATGGGCTTCCCATGTAACCATTGGTTATGTCAGCTACTATGCAAATTTTCATTGGTTAGTGATGTAACAGCTCATTGTAAGGCAGAATCTAAGAATACGGGAGAAGTCGGCCCCGCGTGAAGTCGGCCCCATACGAAGACGGCCTCACACGAAGGATTTTGTAGGGGCGGCAGCCCTTCCCCTACAACCCACTTTGTAATTTTGGATGGGAGCATGAAAGGGTTTAATATTTCACATGACATGGTGAAGGTGATGGTGAAAATGATCTAGACATTGTTTTCTTTATTTATTTTTCTTGTTTGTGCGTTCTTCTGTTGTGCGTTCCGCTGTCAGTGACTGCCCATAAGTGAAGTTCATTTTGTTATCAGAAAACATTGCGGACTTCACAATTAGCCTACACAAACACTACACTAAATCAATAAAATTAAGTTGGGGACCTCACAATTAGCCAACATAAACACTATCTGAATAAAATTAAGTCAATTTAATCCCTTCTAATTAATGGGGCGACTTCTCTGGGGCCGACATCGCGTGGGGCCGTCTTCGTATGGGGCCAACTTCGCGCAGGGCCGACTTCTCCAGATACCGAATCTAATCTATTTTTTAACAAGCTGATGATAAATACAAACACAGCTTTATGATTGGTTATATTTCAATTTCTATACCGGACATCAATAACGCTTTGTCAACATTCCGATCCACAGTGAAACACAACAAATTTTATAATACAGAATACAGGCGACATATTCATAATTTAATGCATTAAAAATTACTCTTTGAGACTTTATCTTTGATATATTATAAGGGAATGATATCTATTATATTATGCCTCCGACCCCCATAGGAGGTTCGGGGCATATAGCTGAGGGCTCCGTCCGACCATCTAGTCATCCATCCATCTGTTCATCTGAAACATATCACCTTGTAACTTAGGTGTTAATTATCAGATTCTGTTGTCCTATGGCATGTTGATAATACAAGTTGGGGGGAAAGGATACCCACATACTATCGTTTTCGTCTATTAATTTTTACCAGAGTTACAACCGTTGTTTGACTTGGAAATTAGTTCATTTTGTGTCCATGCGAACATATCGCCTTGTAACTAGGGTGTTAATTATCGGATTTGTTGGCATGATATCACCTGCTTGGGGAAAGGATACCCATGCACTATGGGTTTTGTCCATTAATTTTTACCAGCGGCCCTTAAGAAATTTGTTAATTTTGTGTTCATCCGAATATTTCGCCTTGTAACTAGGGTGTTAATTATCGGATTCTGTTGTTCTTTGGCATGATGATAGCACAGGTTGGGGGAAAGTATACCCATATACTACGTGTTTCGTCCATTAATTTTTACCAGTGTTACGGACCTTGTTTGACTTGAATATTTGCGAGTTTTGTGTCCGAAAGAAAATTTCAGATTGTTACTTAGGCATGTATCTTCTGATTCAGTTGTGCTTTGGTATGGTGATACACGGGTTGGGAAAAGAATATCAACTTACTACAGGTTTTGTCCATTAATTTTTGAAGTTTTGACAGGGAACCTAAAAAAGTTGAAAAAATAATGCGAGGAACAAATTTCTTAGTTTTTATCTGTTCCTTAATAATGTACTTCACTGTAGGTGAAGGTCCCAACTCGAAAATTTCACAATTTAAGTGAATTTGCGAGAGATTTTGCTTTGCGCCGCTTACAATAATGGAATTTTTCCTGGTTATTTAATTCAATGTTTATTGCGATATCGGCTCACAAAAGTCACAGTAAAACATGCAATTTGAGTTGGGACATTCACCTTTAGTGAAGTACATTATTAAGGAACAGATAATAACTAATATATTCCCCGTGTTATATTTCAACTTTATAAGGTTCCCTGTCAAATCTTCAAAAAGTTCCGATGTTTTGTACTGGTGGAATATGATCTCTACGGGCGTTAGACAGAGTAGAGTTTCATGGCGTGATCTACATTTTACTATGATTCTCTCAATTTGAACATTTACTACACCAGGCATGCAATCATTATTTGGAAAAAATTAATTACATCATTTTGGGGAAAGTCCTGTCTCCCTATCAATAGGATGTGAATTGGGAATTCTAGAGAATTAAATCTGATAAAATTATTGTCAGCTTTTTAACTAGACTGCTGTAAATTTAGATCTTTAATTAACCCTTTCAGTGCCAAGTTCGATTTTTGTATCCACCGACATTTCCTTGATCATTTTTCAAATTTATTGATTATAATAATGTGATACATTGATGGAAAGAGCTCTTATGGGATAAGAGCTCTTTCCATCAATGTATCACATTATTATAATCAATAAATTTGAAAAATGGTCAAGGCAAAATGGATTGATACAAAAATCGTACTTGGCACTGAAAGGGATAAAATGTGTTGATTTCTGGTTCTCACTTCTATTTTGCATCAGGTGTACAAAACCCAGTGCTATCACGAGAGAGTGAAGAGTTTGTGTGCGCTATATATGACAAGACATGTAGATGAATTTGCTGAGGTGAGTCTAGTTATTACTCGGCCACTGTCAAACACCCATGCCTGAGTTTAGTGTGCCTGTCATTTGCAGAATGAGGTCCCCAGAGGGTGAACTTAGAGACGCTATCCCGCACAGTGGGCTAGCATCACTAAATTCATCCTCTGGGGACCTCATTCTGCTTAGGCCTCATGTTCTCTGGAAAGTTTCTTTATTATCAAATTTCTATAGAAACTTCTTCACATAGATTCTATATCTTTTTTGTTTAGTTTCTATATATCCCAGAATTGGCAGCCAGCCGACACATTGAATAATCGAGGTTCCCAATGGGTGTCCATCACAATATTCACCATTTGAGAACTTCAATCTGAGTCTATGCCATAGCAGATGGGGCCATGCAAAGCGGGCTAGCATTTCCAAATTCACCCTCTGGGGACCTCATTCTGCAAATGTCAGGCACACTAAATTCAGGCTTGCAAACACCTACTATTTGAACTTAGGCCTAAAAATAAAAGACCTTTGTTTCTGCTAATCTGATCGACCTAACCTATATATCAATCCCACAAGTCTACGTAATTTATTGAGATCTGCAAAAAAAGATACAAAATACAAAAGAAACAGAAAAATGCCATTTTTAAACATGGGCCACTGATAAGTTTGGATAATAAATAAATAAAATTTATTATATGTTTTGTATTATAAAATTGTTGCAAAAAAAAGCAGTTTCTTGGTCATGCGCACATGTTTGTCTTTTAAAGTGTCACTTGCGATATCAAAAATACGTTCAGGGAAGGCAAATGGTACTATGAAACTAATATTCTTGCTATGTTTATTGTGTACGAATCCTTGAACTTCTCCAGGATCGAAGTATTCCAGTACTAGTATGTGTATAGGCAAAGTCTAGCTTGGTGAAGAATTCAACAAGAAAGTTGGATGTGTTGTGTTTTTATAGGTGCTTAAATCCCTAAACATTCCACACATTGTTTGGCTGCTTAAAAATTGGAATTGGGATCTGGGCATTTCAAATGCTGGTATCTGAGTTTATCGATTCAAGAAACTTATGTCACTAACCAAGTCTCTAACCTAAAGCGGTTTTTATTTAAATTTGTTTAAAACATATACTAGTATAAACGTTTCTCTGACAGGATAAACTGGTACATGAGCTGTTAAAATTCACAGTGCTTCTTTTCCAAAAAAATGTTTGCCGCAAAAATTTTCTGCAAATGTGCCGCAAACTCTTCCCCCAAATTTGCCCCAGAACCTTTGAGCGGTGCAATTGTTGATTGATTTAGTTTTTTTTCCAGCTAATATCACTTGATTTTGATGAGTACATTAGAGGATTAGAGAACGATGAGGTAAGGGTATTAATACTATTATTAGGAAACTGACATATTTCAGCCATCAAAGTTTAGAGGAGAAATAGGCTTTTCTCTTTTACAAAAAAGGGATTTATTACTTCTCTTATTAAAGGGGGACTATACACTAAATCCAGCCATGTATGGAACCATCTCCTCTTATACCCAACAGAATATATGCAACAAATGAATGAATTTGAGCCATGCTTGAGTGCAAAATACACTCATGTGCTCTATGAATGATGCAAACAACATGGTAATTGTAATGAAATGACTGGAGTCATACATTCAGTAATGTTTTTTGCCTGACATAGACAAGTGGGTGGGTTCCTTGATTCACATAAAATATTTTTCACCTCCCAACCTGAAGAAATAGTAATTTGGGGGTGTTAAATTAGACAGGGAATCTTTAAACCTATTTCAGCATTCTTTCAGCTAGTTTTTATCCAATTACAATTTTCTGGTCATATTTACAATAGTTTGTCAGGTAATCAATCCGATTCGTTGTCCCTTGGACACACATTTTGGGGGACTAATAGACATTAGAGGTGTCTGTCCATCGAAATTCAGGGGACTATAAATAAGGTGTTCGTCCAAAACATTTGTTGTCCAGATAATAACTTGAATAGTATTCGATAGAATTTAATGAAACTTGTTATATGACCTTCATAAGGGAAAGTCCTGATCAAGTTCAAATTTGGATCTGGTCCTGAACAGTGACACCCTTTCAGTGAATTATAGACCTTTCCAATGTATACTTTTATAACTGATGGGAGACTCTATTCAGTAAAGAAAAGGTTAAATTTTGGTGAATGTAGTTGTTGGCAAATAACCCTTTCTTTACTAAATACTCATTGACAAGAACAGTAATTCCTAAATAATCGACTCCTTAACCACAGCAGAATTATGGGTAACTTTTCAGGATTTAGTCGGAAATGTGGCTTGTTGCCATTCATTGGAAAGCTCTCACTGAGAGCTTTCCGATGAATGGCAACAGGCCATATTTCCGACTAAATACTGAGAGCTTTCCGATGAATGGCATCAGGCCATATTTCAGTCTAAATCCTGAAAAGTTACCCATAATTCTGCTGTGGTTGAGGAGTCGATTATTTAGGGCATTACTGTAGTTCCCATAGGAAATGTTCAGATAGTAAGTTCAACAAATGAACAAACGACCATAATTATCTCATCATTTCCGGCCAAAGAATGTGAATCCTTCTGCAATTGTACTATCTTTTCATCATACTGTCATCTGGTAATTTATCAATGAACATCTCTCCAAATGAATAATAGACCATTCCAATGTATACTTTTATAATTGAATGGGAGAATCCATTTAATATAGAAAGGGCTAATTGACGATTGAGCAAATTGTAATAATTTCAGAAGAAAAATTACTTCAAATAATATTATTACACCAGACTTTGCAGTTTTAACTGATAGAATTTATTCTAAATTGATTCTTGCAGAGAATTGCTGGTGTTGTTGAGATGCGAGCACTCTCAAGACTATACAAGTAAGTTGGAACGCCTGGAAGGGGTCTGGAAGCATATACCGGTACCACTTCACCAACCAAATCATGCTTCACTACATACTTCAGTCTAGAAAATGATGAATTCTAGGGTCATATAGTTTTATGATATTCTGCCATTATTGCAATGATATTCTGCCATTATTGCACAATCGGGTAGTATACAGTAATGCCGAAGTATATGACCCTTCAACCAAGCCAAATTATGGGAAATTTTTCATGATTTAGTCGGAAATATGGCTATTTTCATAATTCTGCTGTGGTTTAGGGGTCGATTATTTAGGACATTACTGTATGTCTCTTTTAATAGCCGATGATAATCTTATCAGAATTACACTCTGGAACTCCCGACTCGTATTTGATTTCTAAGATGACCGGGCCTTCCCAAGATGATGTAATAAATTGTTTCCAAATATGGAGTGCATGCCTAGTGTAGTAATAATAGTTTGTGAGAATCGTAATTTTCAGTAGTAGTTATAGAAAGCAATAGGATGCGAACAAATAATCCGTAATAAATATCATTGACTGATAAAAACTCTATTTCTCCTAGATTGCGATTCCAATGAATTATGATTTTGTCGCCTGTATTCTGTATTATAAAATGTTCTGTGTTTCGCTATATGTGGGAAAATAGTCAACACATCATTGACCTCTGATCTCGCAATTAAATATAACCAAATCAAGAAGCAGTGTTTGTAATTGTTATTGGGTTTTTAAGAGACTGGATTCCGTCTTGCAATGAACTGTTGCAGCACAACCAATGAAATATTGCTCAGTCTGAGAAATGACCAATGGAATCCCATCAGGTCTCTCGGTTTGGTTGAGTTGCGAAAAAATGTGTCCCTATGTGGCCCTATGGCATGACAGTGGGCGTCTGTCTGTCACAAGGTAAACATTTCTTACCAAAGACTTACAATCTGATTCTATACATGAATATCTTGCATAAAATCGGAAAACTTTTTGTTTGTTTAGGAGTTATGCTTCTTAGATTGTTTTCCAGGCATCCATTTGACGACATGACCAAACAAACATTTGTATCGATATTGACAAATTTGGTTGTGGCTTCCACTCAAGCACACATTTATTTAAGCCACAACTTGACCACAGCATTTTCGATGCACACCCTTGTATTTAATTGGGGAAATTACATCAATTAGTTGAAAACTTACCGATGGTCCACATCAGTCCATCATGCAGAAATATAAATATAGATTATCATGACCATGTGGGTTTCCGCGATCTGTATTCAAGTTGAGCTTTGGACAGTCGGGCGATGAGTCCACATATTGTAATGAAACTTGAATACCAATCTCTGGGAACTTACAGGGTCATGATAACAAATTTATCGTACAATTCATTCAAACAAAATATCAAAAGAAAACAGGAACATTGTCATTCCACAAATGAAATAGCACACCACACAATTCACATTGTGGGTCACTGTGAATTATCAACGATTCAGTGTATCAAATTATGTCCATTTGTACGTTGAACTATTTTTGTAGAACTCAATTGATTTTTGAAGTGTTTTTCACTGTTATACCACCGGAAATACATAAGTTCAGTTTAATAAAATGAATTACATATAAGTATAAATCACTGTTTGTAGAAACAAACAGTTTCTCCACAACTAAACGTGCATTCACTGTTGCCATCCAGGATACTGCTCGTTTCCATCCATGATATGGAATAGGAAACCTAGTCGTTTCTGCATGTATTTGACGAAAAAGAAGCTATTTGTAAGATAAATGATATCAGATAAATTGAATTCAAGCAAGCTTCTTTAAGATTTGATTAGATTAGACTTGATTATGACCCTGACCCCTGCAGGAGGTTCGGGGCATATAGCCATAGCCAAGGGCTACCTCCGTCTGTCCATCTGCATGTCTGTCCATTTGTCGAGCCGTCCGTCCAAACATATCACCTTGTAACTCAGGTGTTAATTATCAGATTTTGTTGTCCTTTGGCATGGTGATAGCACAGGTTGGGTGAAAGGATACTCGCACACTACGGGTTCCGTCCATTAGTTTATCAGAGCTATGGCCCTTGTTTGACTTGGAAAGTTGTGAATTTTGTGTCGTAATCTTCCGCTTGTAACGTAGGCATGGATCATCAGATTTGGTTGTACTTTTGGTATGGTGACAGCACAGCTTGAGGGAAAGGGGGATACCCACATGCGGGTTTCGTCCATTCATTTCTACCAGAGTTACGGCCTTTGTTTGACTTGGGCAAGGATCATTGGAATCAGTTTTAATTTGGTATGGTGATAGTACAGTTCAGGGATAATGATACCGACTTACTGCAGGTTCGTCCATTTAGTTTTAGCAGAGTTACAGCTCTTGTTTGACAAGCAAATTTGTGAATTTTGTCTCTCTACTAACATTTAAGCTTGTGATTTGGTATGGTGATATCCCAGCATGTGGTAAAGGATACCCACATTCTACCTGTTTCATCCATTCATGTTTACCAGACTTCCAGCCCTTGTCTTGAACTTGGGAATTTCTGAATTTTGTGTACTTATGAAAATTTCTGCTTGTAACATGGGCATCATGGATCATCGAATTCGGTTGTGCTTTGGTGTGTTGGTAGCCAAGTTCAGGGGAAATGATAGCCACATTGATTTATTTCCCACTCTATAAACAGAGTGTCGGGGGGGTGGGGGGGGGGGGCATATGCCATGCTTGGTGTTGCACTTATTAATATATAACTCATACCCCCCACTTTTCAAAGTCAATATGTCTGAGCATATATCTCAGTCGTGGGCTATCAAATCTGAATGAAATTTGGTACGGATTTTTTTTATAATGTCTATTGTTGGCATTTTCCTTTCTAGAGTTTTCCTTCTTTGTTCAACTGGAAATCTTGATTTGCTGTCTGTCCAGACATATATCTGAGACATGGGTTATCGGATCTGAATTAAATTTGTTATTGAGGTTCATATCATGACTGCTTTCAAATGAGGGGCCAATGCCGTTCTTGTTTTCCATTTTTCACTATTCATTTCTTTGTTTATCTAGAAATCTTTGTTTTTTGTCCATCCGCTCAGGTATATTAGCCATGGTTCATCAGATCTCAATGGAATTTGGTGTGGAGGTTCACCATTGGGAGTGCTTTCAAAAGAATGCCCAAATGGCATTGTTTGCATTTTCCATACTGGAATTATCCTTCTTTGTTTTTCCAGACATAGTGATATGTATATTTAACATGAAGGTTTTTCAGTGAACCATTGGTGATGTTCACATTTTCCCTTTTAGTTATTTTTTTTGTTTTTTGTTTTCACTATTAGCTTGTAATTGAATGCACTTTTCATTGTATCCAACTGTACAAACTCAGCTTATTTTCAGACAAGAATTCTTCCTGTATGATGGAATAAGAAGACCATGTGTTAATGTTACATTGAATGGATACAGAGATTATGTAAGTGATCATGTGAATACTAGATTGTTGTATATCGAATATGACTTTCTGATTGGCTGCAGACTGGTATACAGTAAAACCTCTCTAAACTGAACACCCTTCAGATCAGTCTTTCTGTTCGGTTTTTAGAGGTGTTCGGTTTACAGAAAATCGCATAACCATCGGAATGTATTGCCGCTGTCGGTAAGAGTTATTGTGATCCGAACACCTCCTTACTGATTAGTTAAACTTTATTCAATAAACTACCAAATAAGACATAAATTGCAATAGATAAAATGTGTTATAATATGACATATACATATATGTATAGATAAACCAGGAAACGATAAATTTTATGGTGATTCACGGTTTTTAAAAAATGTTGGTGACAGTAGATTTGACATACATGACACTGAGCTCTTGTCGGCTTTGGTGTACTGGGGATATGTTATGTTTAATATTCTGGTCTATATTCAACTCTGAGGTGTCATTTTCCCCCAACGGCTCATTAATTGTGATAAGTTGATTAAAACTGACGGTGACAATAAACCACCACCGTGCACTTTTAGCGAATTATTGTTTAGTTTGGACAATTGTTGTTAAAACAAAGAGTCCACACCAGCACAATAACTGCCGTAAAAACAACATGTCCTTGCTCTAATTATCTGTGAAGTCACCATTGTTCAATCAATTTCAATGAGACAAAAGACCGCTAATTAAATTGGTACGCTTATTCAATAGTACGAAAGTTCATTACCTGGATGCACGCGCGTTCGGCTGGTAACACTTTCGGAATTTATTTAAGATTAAATTTAAATATGGCCGTATATTGTTATCAGCCATTATATTTGTTTTAATTTTCAACAGATTTGATTAATATACCAATAACACTTCATCCGTTTGTAACTAACAGTTTTCACTGACGATGATCGAGGTCACACACAGGTAAACTCAAAAGCAGAAACATTCAAATCATTACCTTTTAACTGAATGCATCCGGCCTCTTCCATCGCTTTCAGCATTCGGATTTTGGAGGTAAACATTAGTGTATTTGTTCACTTATGGACTAATAAACCAGTCCGGTATTCAGAGTACAGAGGTTTCGGATTACAGAGGTAATCATTAGTGACCATGCACTTGGGTAAATTCGGGACATACAATTCGTTCGGAATGGAGAGGGATTCGGATTGTAGAGGGTCCGGTTTGGAGAGGTTTCACTGTACTACTTTTAATAGGATTCTGCTGCATAGGTCACAACAGACTCCGGTATCTCAGCAGAGCGATGAGAGATAACTCTGCCTGGAGATTGAGGTCACACTTATGTTTGCTAACCTAGATTATAGAATTTAATCTGTGCTTTCCTCTTTACTGGACTGTCCAAAGTATCTTGATGAATGGTCATTGACTACAAGAGAATAAATAATATTGTGATTATTTACAACAATAAAATTTTCCATTTATAAATGTTCTTATATCTGGGCAGAATATCAGCATCGAAGAAACAGTATCCTTGTTAAAAGTCCTTGATTGAATATCAGCATTCTTTAAACATCAGACCTGGCATGTATTGAAGATCAAACCAGTGGATTGCATGGTACAAAAACATGACTGAATTTTCAACTGCAGCCCCCCCCCCCCCCCCCCCCCCCCCCCCGTAGAACTCAATTGGGTGTTCCGCATTCCTTATCGCTTCATTGACTAATGTATGACATTATCCCCTCTCCCAAGTTGAGCTACAGTGTCATTGACTCTTTCATTTTCCAAAGTTATGGTCGTTTTGAGTGTAGAATTTGCCTATCCCTCTATCTGTCATTTTACATGGGATGTGAATGACCTTGTTTTTATTAATAATGGGGTGAAGGGTATCTACATGATATCGTACATGTTTTGTTCAGTCATCACAGGCCAGATTAGTCTTTCAAATTAAGTTATATCAGAATTTAATAAACTTTAGTGGAACTTACAATGGAACTTACAACGTTGCAGGGAATACTCTGTGCATTGCACTTATTTTAGAATATTGTAATTATTTTATCAATGCAAACCCAGTTTTATTGCAAGATATTGGATAGATTAATCAGGTTGGTGAGTGAAATGTTAGATTATGAGTGTAGCTCATGTATGATATATAAATTGTCACTGGTATTTTCAGAAATTTGTGTTAACTGCTGTTATAACCTTAAATCCTGGAAGATATGCTTCCAGTAAAATAACTTTTCATTATAAAATAACATATTTCCCCATTGTTTGCCCTTGTAATATTTGGATGTATATACTACTAAACAGATTTAGCAATCATTGACAATTACTTAACTATGGTCTGAATAATCATGTGTGCTTATCTTTTAACAGATTGTATTGTGTCATATGGGAAACAACCATTTTGATTGTGTCTATCACGAATCATTTATCCAGACTGCTGCAGTTTGTCAGTGTGAGTACATTTTCAAATCAACTTTACACCCAAATTTGGCTGTTGTCATTGGTAACCGTCTCAGTTTGAATGAACAGCAGACGGATACCAATGACACTCTGTCATTACTTTTCTTCAGCATGCCATAAAACTTGCTGATTTCTCATCTATTTTTCATCTTAGTATGTACATGTGGCAGCACTTTTGGGAATTCTTCATTTTACAGTTAGTTTAACCATTTCATTAATGGGACCTGGGGCAGCTTTAAATATCCTGTGCTTGTGCATTCTCTGTCATTACTTTTCTTTAGCATGCCCTAAAACTTGCTGATTTCTCATCTATTTTTCATCTTGGTATGTACATGCGGCAGCACTATTGGAAGTTCTTCATTTTATAGTTAGTTTAACCATTTCATGACGGGAGCTGCGCTGGTGCAGTATGAAATATTGTGTGTCAGTGCATTCTCTTATATATGAATGAATATATGAATTGCACTGGCTTACAAGGTCAAGGTAACTGTTTTTAGGCCAATGTATTCTCTTGTATATGCGAGGTTTCCTCTGGGAGACTCGCATATACTTTATATATTTTGTGCGTTTGTTTCCATAATGGACCTATATACACCCATTGCACTCCATATCCCGGTATAGTTTCAAAGCCAAATACATAAAAATATATATATACACACTGTCGCGAATGTATTTCTGCTGTCGTCAGTTGTGCACTGCCTTTGATTTATGCTGGTAGTTGTTTTGCCAAAGAGATCAAAGGTGCCGAATCAGAGTAACGTTATCACCGTAAGGGCAACACATGCAACACGTGGTATTAAGGTCTTGATTGAATACTTGTTAGTTGCGACAATGTATGAAATGCGATGATTATTAACTAAATTTAGATTGATGGATAATAATTGGTGTCATATTTTTCTGAGATTTCCCAAATTCCCATTATAGTCACACCTTTTGTCTTTTAATAACTGGGAAGCTTTTATTGTTCCGCCTACTCAATTTTTCTTTCGGTAGACCGCCTCCAAGTTCAACGTGGATCTACGCATATTTAATAGCGAACGCCGTAACTTGTAATGAGAGCTACATTATAACAATGGCGACTCGCGGAGCGACAAAAACACGTGCAATTTGGGACTACTTCACCATATTGTCCCTTACAGACGAACAAGCTAATTATGCCCCTCCTCACGTTGGTCATTATTGAAGACAGTTCTGATAGTGACTGTACTAATTCATTCAGTGCGTGCTGCTTCAAATTATTGACATAGCATGTGACGTCACAGCATGGCACGTGCTAAACCGGAAACTACATGTGCATTGTAATGAAGTCAGTTGTTGAATCTATTTCGTATCCACGCGATTGAACCAATAACTTCATATTACACGGGATATATCGGACAGGTGTATTGCCATGCTTATATATAATCATACCAGACTGTTTGGACGATGCCACTAACTTCTTTTTAGGTTGTTACAAGTGCGTTTTACATTCAATACTACGGTTATATTGTGTTCATTTATTAAAGCATGCATATAGCGCTTAGATAATAGAATGTTTGTTTGTTTTGACAATCGACAAAAGCCAATGTTCAGCTTCGAGGTACGATTAATATCTGATGGGCTAGTATTATCGGCCGATGGCCGATTCCGATTATCGGAACATCACAAGGCACAAGGTTTTCGTAAAATTTCAGGAAGCTCCCGTCATGGAAGGATTAAACATTTTATTTGAACCAAACAGAACAAAGACAGAAATAATATAAATATAAAAGCATAGATATATATTGTTCAAAAGAGCTGTTGCGGCTTTTGTTAAGTCATTTCCTTGGAAAATAATGATTACCCCAGCTATTTTGGATAGATACCAGTGTGGTAAAGCAGACGGGTTATGGTTCTGTTTGGTCCGAAAAAGAAAGTTTTGATAAAGGGGAAGGAAAGGGAAAGGAAGTGCCGGGAATAGATGGAGGCATATGGATCGAACCATTTTGTGGCTGAATAGAATTCATTAGGTTCACACTGAATGAAGGGACAGTATTATTCCATTGTTCTCATTATTGTCGGAAGCCAAAGAAAATTGAAATTAAAAAATGCTCTAGTTTGATCATGCCACGAACTACTTCGAGGAGATTGCGCAAGATGAGTGATCGGGAATATTTTAATTTAGTGGAACTGTTGAATTCAATGTATTTAGTAAATAACAAAATCACAGTATGCAGCAACCGATGAGCCAGTACAATGATATTACAGTACAATCTTCTATTTCATAGCAATAATCTATGAGCTCCTGTATAAGAACGCATTTAAACTTGATGAGGAGACATTAGATGAAGCTGTGTATATTATCAGGAATCAGACAAGGATAAGACGAAGGCGCACAAATTCAGGCAGTGGAAATAGCAGTTCTCCTAAAGAGCGAACAAGGTTTGTTATCGCGATGCTTAAGATGGCATTTATCTACATTTATCTCTCTATCTTAATTTCTTTCTCATTACCCCTGTAATTAATTATATGAATAGCTTGATACAACATTGTCATGAGTACAAAAATGTGTCACATCCAGTTCATATTTTGTGATGTTTAATTGATATCCACACATATTCATTAGTGGGAGGAGCTTAGGTTTGCTAGGAGACAAGAGGTCTGCAGAAAGAGTTTAATTAGTTTTACAGCATGCTGCTGATATGCTATAATACACCCTTGATCATAGCTTCTTTGTTTTCAATTACCAGTATGAAAAATATGACTACTAGTAGCTGTCACGAAAAATGAAAAATTTATAATCATTGATGATTTTCCAACATTAATGCACCAATCAAAATTTCAGCACATTCCCTTACCAAGATGATGATATTTAAGTTTTGCAGTATTCAAGTTCCGAACACTATGTGCAGGTTAAATTATTTTATGATCTGAATTTACCATATTTATAAGATAATATAATAAGTCCATTTTACCATTTTGATTTTGAAATTGTATTGTAAATATTAATATAATTATATGTTTAAATTATATGTGCATTGTTTTTAGTCGGTCAAAAGTTATTTAGGGCATGTGTGTTATAATGTTTTACCTCCGATTTTAAATTTAAATAAATTTTATATTATCTGATCTTTGTTTAGTTGAGCTGATCATAGATTTCTATTTCAGTTCACCAGAGTGTGGGGCCATTTCAGCAAGTAATCAGGTAAGCGAATATTTTTGACTTTATTTTCTCATTCCTCAGCATCACCTACTGATGAATGAATAATATGAATGGAGCATGCTACCCTTAGGCCAATATAAATAAATTTCTAGATTTACATCCATCTTTTTCATAAAAATGGGGAAGTAGGGCAAATTTTATTTTTCAATGTTAATCTTCCTAACATAAATGGTCATCATGGCCATGCAGTTCTAGATATTGAAGCAGAATGCTATCTTAATATGAGTTATATATAATATAATAAAAGTTAGATTTTCCAATTTGATAATAAACACAAGACAAATTAATTGGTAACTGATTTGTATTTTTACAGTTAAGGCATGAGAACAAAGTTTACATAAAAATTATCCTAATAAAACTGAATAAAAAATAAATTCAGGATCGGACTTTAGATAGGGTTGGGAGGGAATGTAAATCTAGCATCTTTAGCTCAACTTGATGAAGTCAAGTTTGAGCTATTGCCATGGGTTGTCGTCCGTCTGTCCGTTCATCTGTGTGTCCGCCAACAATTATCATTGCTGCACCCTACAGACCACATCTTTTATTCGATCATCACCAAAACTCCATATGGATCTTCGGTGTGACCTCTAGATGGGAGCAATCATTTTTTTTTTAAATTCGTTAAAAAACATGGCCGCCAGCAGCCATCTTGGATTTCAAATTTAAATCCATCGTCACACCCTGCAGCACACATTTAATGGTAAATTGATGTCTAGGATCACCGCTATCGATTTTGAATGATTTTCGATGAAAACAGATGGCCGCCGGCAGCCATCTTGGATATTACTCTTTTCAAGACTAAATCATTTGGCATACCCTATTGATCACATCCCTGAACCGATCGTTACCAAATTTCATATGGATATTTGGAGTGACCTCTAGATGGAGCCCTAAATTATTTTAAGAAATTCGTTGAAATACATGGCCGCCAGCAGCCATCTTGTATTTTACTCTTTGTATGACTAAATCATTTGTGCACCCTACAGGCCACCTGCATCGTTCAATCATCACCAAACTTCATAGGTATCTTCGGGATGACCTCTAGACGGGAGCCAACTTCCTCATCTGATCAGCACCAAACTTCATATGTATCTTCGGAGTGACCTCTAAATGGGAGCCATCTCGGATTATACTCTTTCCATTTGTATTACTTCATCCTTTCGCACTCAATCCCTACAACCAAACCTTTCATCCGATCCAAATTGTGTATGGATCTTCAGGGTAACCTCTAGTTACTTAAGCATATAAACTGTCCGAGTTCCCTATCGCTTTATGGACTGTAATATATACCATGATCCCATTTTCAAGTTGAGCTACATATTGGCCTCAATAACGCATGCACAACTACATCATTGATCAGCTAGGAGTTGGACAATCAACCGTGCCCGCATATTGTCTTTAGATAATCATCATCGTCTTAGATAATCATCATCATTGGCAACATTGACATTCATGATGTTTATATATAGCCATTGCATTTTGCACATGTTGAAATTTCCAACCATTATGGTGCTGTGGTTTACACCAGTTTGGAAAGAGTAATAGCTTTTTCACCTGAGTTCACCGCTGAGGATATGGTGGGGGACTGGGGCCTATAGGTTACACTGGTGAAAATAAGGTTCCGAGTGACATCTAGCGGATGCGGGAGGAATATATAGGAGAGAATAAAATAGACACTGGGCCCTGATTGGTCAATAGCCTTGTGTGCTTTTCACATAAAAAAATCATCACACCTCTTCCCTATGATTTCCCATAGGTAAAATAACCATTGGCACAGGAATTAACCCTTTGTAGTGAAGTTTGAATATTTTGGTGTGGTCTAAAATATGACTGTATTTTTTTATGCGGTTCTGACACTAGTTACGAAAACATAAGATTTAAAGGCGAATTCCCTGCTAGACAGACATGATATTTTTGTGTAAAAAGTTTCCCAAAATGTAAATTTTTCAGATTTAAAGAAAATTTTGGACCCAACATTTATATTGCCAACACTATACGCTAAAACGTTAGCACTGAGGCCTATGGGAAACATTTACACCAGTGTAACCTAAAGGGAAAAAATAGCTTTTTATCATTTTTGATTCCTGGGAGTCACTTTAAAGCATTTTAATGCATTTTACAGAGCCTGGTCTTTCAGTCCAATGAATATCTCATGCTTGTGGCTATTCTTGCTGCTGATGTCTTCTTTCACTTACATCAGCCAAAAAAATAGTAAGATTTTTCATAAAAAATGCCCATTTTTCAAGGTATTTTCAAAAAATTTCAAGGTGGTAATAGTCACATGATAATGCAAATGACCCATAACATGAGCATGTCAACGACACATATATCAATTGTTATAAGAACCTTATCTAACAAGTATTTTGGATTTTATAGCCAGTGATATACAGATATATATCATAAAAGTGTGTCATTTCCACTGGTGGGTATGGTCATTTGAAGGTTAATAGCACTAAAACTTGGACACATTTAAGAAAATGCTTCAGCAATTCAAAGAGAGCATATCTTTATTCAACTAATTCAATATACACCCACATCCAGTTATCTTGGATCACCCTTGCAGACCTGAAAATGTCATATTTTATTCTTCAATGTGCTGATAAAGTCATGCGCTTGATGCTCAGCTGATCAGATCTGGACTCAATGACCTCACATCACCAGAAGTTCTCTCATGGAAAGAATATTGTACAGTCTTCCATAGCTGATCCAAGTTTGCAACACCAGACCCCTAAAACTGAGTGAAAATGGGGCCTGAACATGACTGGTGGTGGAAAATTGTGCCTTTTTGATGAATAATTTGTTAAAGGGGGTGGGGTTAAATTGTGTGTGATAAATAAAGAACCATAGGGGTGATATTGTTTTTGAACACATTTTTTCCATTGATGGGCAATTCTGAAGAAATGTAGGGAGTTACAATTATTCCGCGAAAAAGCGGGCTATCGCTTTAGGTTACACTGGTGTAAATAAGGTTCCGAGTGACATCTAGCGGATGCGGGAGGAATATATAGGAGAGAATAAAATAGACACTGGGCCCTGATTGGTCAATAACCTTGTGTGCTTTTCACATAAAAAAATCATCACACCTCTTCCCTATGATTTCCCATAGGTAAAATAACCATTGGCACAGGAATTAACCCTTTGTAGTGAAGTTTGAATATTTTGGTGTGGTCTAAAATATGACTGTATTTTTTTTGTGTAAAAAGTTTCCCAAAATGTAAATTTTTCAGATTTAAAGAAAATTTTGGACCCAACATTTATATTGCCAACACTATACGCTAAAACGTTAGCACTGAGGCCTATGGGAAACATTTACACCAGTGTAACCTAATACAGACTTGATCTGATAAATTGTTAGTTTTTAAATGAAAAATTATAACTCCAGTTGGAGCAGGTTCGGGAGTCCTATTGTTGGAATTTTTGTTATGAAACATCTATGTACTGATGGCATTTATATATAAAATAAACATCTTTCTCTGGGGAGATGATGACAGTAATGTTATCACAACAGAAGCAAGTCACACCAAACTGACATAATTGTTATACCCTGAGGCTGGATGGGGTCAGCAATGCATGGCTTTGATGTCTCTTTTATCTGAGAGATGTGGGACTGATATTACACAAGCATGTTGCCCTATCACTCACAACAAGCCTCTAACCATATTGCCATTGGCTGTCTCTATGAATTAAGATCTATTTCTAACCAACTTCAGTTCTGGCAAATATCTGTTCTACCAATTATATGGATTTGAAATCAAACTATATGCACTGTGTTAACCCTTCCTATACTAAGTGGATTCTTCCATTCAATTATAAAAGTATTTGTTGGAATTATCGGTTATTCATTTAGAGGGTGTTCTGGGAAAATTAGCAGACGGGAGACAGAGAAAAAGATTATACTTGTACATGTGCTGAAAGATTATAATTCCTATTGATTGGTGGGAAATATTCAGATTATAAGTCCAACAAACATTTGTTGAACATATTATCTGAAAATTTCCTAAAGGAACAAGAGCTCATTAATGTGTATTTAATAAAGAAAGTGTTTAGTAGTTATTATCTTTGTTTAGAAAGATTCAGTATGAAGAGAATTTTGATAAATTTATAAATTGATACAAACTTTTGAAACTTTTCAACACTTTGTCAAGAACTCCAAATTAAACTTTTCAAGATTGGAGCTGTGCTGGGGCAGCATTAAAGATCATGTGCCAGTGTATTCTCTGGAGCCTTGCATATATAAGAGAATACACTGGCTTACAAGGTCAAGTTAAATATTGTTAGGCCAATGCATTATCTTCACACTTTTGCTTAAACACTCTCTAATATTCGGAGTGCCCCAGGGATCCATCGTCGGTCATGTCCTATATACTCTCTACACTAAATCCCTGGGGGCCATAATCAGGACCCACGTATGCACATTCCATATGTATGCCGATGACACTCAGGTTGATGGTACCAGAGAATATAACTCTTGTTCAACGTTGTGTATTGTCGGGTTAAATCATGAATGACAAACAACAAGTTAAAACTTAACAGTGTGATACAACGGAAATTTTATTCATGGCAAAAAATCTGCCAAAATGCATGCATATACATATAAGGTAGTCAAAATAGGAGGCGATGACATCACAGTGACATAATCGGCCAAAAATCTCGGTAATTATCTTAATTCCAATCTATCAATGTATGGACATAAAGGTAGCATCTGTCAAGCCATGTTTCTTGAGATCCAGCGTATCAGTAAACTAAGACAATTTATAACTGAAGACTCTGCAAAGAAACTGACATCTCCACTTGTTCTATCCCGGATTGATTACTGCAGCAGCCTTTTTGCTGGATTGCCCAAGAGTCATATTAACGGACTGCAAAACATGGTAAACAGTGCTGCGCTTGTGGTGAAGTGATGGCGTAAATATGGACATATCACAGAGGACTTGGAAAAATCTTCACCAACGAATAAAATATAAACTTGCAACATTTGACTATCGATATATGGATCCACGTACCACCCTCCCAACATGCATAAATAGTATTCTGGATAAATATACACCTCAACTGAACCTAAGGTCAAAGAAGAAGAAGCAGTTTGTCGTTTCCTAGAATAACTTGAAAACAGTCGGTGACCACTCTTTCAGTCTTTCTCCTACCAAGTGCCCATTGTATGGAATTCCCTGCCATCATTTGTGAAAGACTCCCCATCATTTTTGTCTTTCAAAAATAAATTGTAAACGCGCTACTTCAAGTCCTGCTGCATTAGGTCATAGAAGCAGACCTATTTACATTAGTTACAACAAGAAAGTGTTCGTACCCTGTGAACATTCACTACTCACATTATGATAATGAACTGGATCGGATAGGATCATTTTATTTACAATACACATGAATAGTACAATGGAATTAACATATAACTAGATAATAATGCAGTATATTGCTGGGAGGAACATAGCCCTACTGGGCTGTCTTCCAGCTTCCCCCCAAACAAATATCACTATTTAATAATTAATCAGATGGTGTGAGAATTATTCAAATTCATAATCATGTACACGTACAGACTAATCGTATATATATAAAAAATAATCTAAAACGAAATGTTCAGGGGATTTTTACAAAAACTGCTTATGTTTGTGAGCCAATCCAGACGAGTGATCACTATATCACTTTATCTCTTCCCGGAAACGTTATATTCTTGTCAGATATTCTAAAATATGTATTATTGTTATTATGTATTATCTAAAACTGTATTATTGTGCATGTTACTTGTATATATGTAAAGCACCTTGAGCCAACTGGGATTTTGCGCTATATAAGAAACCTGTTTATTATCTTATAGATGTAATTGCACAGGGTTTTCGCAAAATTTGAGGAAGCTCCAGTTTGGGTTAAAGGTTGCAGTGTTATACCTTACATGACTTAATTGCACACTTCTAATATGAAATACAATCATATATTACTTTAATCTCTTGCTCAAATGGATTTTACTGCATTTTATTTGTTAGATTTCTGCTTGGCAAACTGGCATTTAATATTTTCTTATGTGTTTTCATCCCCGAAGTAGATACATCCAAGCTTGTTTTTGGGCTTTAAAATGGAGTGTGGGGATATTTTTTTCCCAATCCAAACTGTATATAATACAAATTAGTTTTGGGCTATCTGCAATGATTGTTGGGATTAATCAGTATGTCACCATGCAGACTTTAACCCTTTCTATACTAAATGGATTCTCCCATCCAGTTATGAAGGTATACATTTGAATGGTCTGTTATTAATTTGAGGGGTGTTCAGAATGAATTATCAGATGACCGTCAGACAAAAAGATAATACAGGTGCTGAAGGATTTATATTAATTTTTGGGAAAGGTTCAGAAAATATGTTCAAACTTTGTTTGTTGAATTTATTATCTGAACATTTCCTAAGGAAACTACTCATCAATGAGTATTAGTACAGAAAGGGTTAATATAGACAAGTTTTATGTGCACACATTAGCTATTTTTATTAAAAATGTGAAATAATTTCCAGTAAAATGCCTGATAAATATCTTAAAAGCTACATGGCGGTTTGGACCCCCACAATATACCTATTGTAATACTCACCTGTGTCACATTCCGACCCAGTTCTGGTATAAAAATAGGTTGATAAGAAAAGACTTCAGAGTAAAATATAATTTAGAAAAATTTGGTCACAACTTATCTGCACATGAAGAATGTTCATGGTTATTCTTATTATGCCTGATATGGTATGAATAAAGAACGATGGTCTCACTTTTATGTGAAAATTTTATATCCGCCTGAAAATTGTTATGCTTTTTTCAGAGTAAATGAGGTCTAAATACTGATAGTGTATTTATTGTCCCTACTCCCAAATTACATCATAATTGTTCAAATGAGCTTTTTTAATTGTCTGTTAAAATCATTCATAATTTTTCGATACATTCAGTGTAAATTAACACAAATGTGTTATTTTATTGGATGAAGTGTGCCAAATTGCTACAATAATTGTTGTTTTATCACACCTGATGTGATATTGTGTTATAAAAAAGATATTACACTCTCATCAAAACACAATTAGTACTCCCACAATGGAGCTATCTCAGAATCTATAAGGCCTGAGGCCATGAGTTTTGTGGCAAACACCTAACCAATGAGGTGGGACCAACCAGCACAGTGTAGCAGCTAGCACATTGGATGATGCATTATTAAGGTTGTTGAACTTGAGATTTCTCATTCAGTAGTTGGATAATATTACAAGTCTTAACTAATAGTGTTTATTCTTTATTAGTCTACTTCATTAAGGTTGGTACTTTAAATTACTTTAAATTGATGTGTTAACCATTTCGGTGCCAAGTCCGATTTTTGTATCAACCCATATTTCCTTGATCATTTTTCAAATTTATTGATTATAATAATGTGATACATTGATGGAAAGAGCTCTTTCTATCAATGTATCACATTATTATAATCAATAAATTTGAAAAATGATCAAGGAAATATGGGTTGATACAAAAATCGGACTTGGCACTGAAAGGGTTAAAACTATACACTGTCCTAAAATTTAGCATTTTATTGGGGAAACCACATCTTTAAATATGCATTCAAGTTTCCAAACCATCAGTTAAAACAACAACAACAACAACAACAACAACAACATATGAAATCTAATTAAACATCACTTTGAACTTTTCTGCATTGAAAATTTGTTTTCTACATATCAACTAGACATACATGTATTATCAAAGAATATCATTTTGTCAAACAAAAAATTTCAAAATAATTATATGTGTGTCTCTCTAAAACATCAAAATAATATGAAAAAAATTAATAGAAAATTTATTATAAAAAATAAGATTGAACTTCTCAGGGTCGCTTATAATTCTATGCATGTTATTTGATCAACTAGAATCAGAATAACCAATAAATTTTGTTTCATAAAAATTTGCATAGAACCATGAATACATCTTCAAGTTTTTGAAATAACCTAACAGATGTATTTATACCATGATCACGTACGTACTCTACTATAGTATTAATGGTCATTGTGATCTTTTCCCATATGTTTTGAATGGCAGTGATATACCTACAGTAGGTACTTCAATGTTGGCATTATGTTGCGTTACAGTAAGACCGGTATTAATCATTCCGTGGCAGAATATAGTTCAGGTTGACACGTTAATAAACAAAATGTTAGTTATACTTTCATAAATCTGATAGTATGTGACGTCGGTGATATTATGTGACCCAAAACATTTTATCAAAAATTTCAATATAGCTTTCTTAAAAACTTTTACAATTCCCTCAGGTTTCATATCCCTTTGCCATGTAACACTACTAATGTACCGAGTTGTCACGGTGGCCGCGGAGGGTTGAAGTGCTGACAATTTATTCCACGTTTTATGTTCTATCTTTCTATATTATTCTTATCGGTAGGATCATGGTATAAACAAAATAGACGCATAGTATTTCTGAATATCAAATATACACCACTCATGGGATTGATCAATCCCACTCATGTAAATTTGGTACTGCAACACTACATTCTTTATTTATGGGATTACAGGTGATTTTTGCTTTTTGACTGAAATGTGTGCATTGCCAAATTATCATCTCTTATTGAAATAGTTATGTTATGATTTGATTGGCTCACTGACATGACACTTAACTGAAATTAATCTTGAAAATCAGTCCTGTTGTTCGCGTTTAGGGGCTGGAATCTGTTATACCCACCCCTACACTGGCATCCTTGAACACAGATCATCACTGATGCCATCAAATCTGTAGTTATAGTTGTCAAACTGATAATTTTTCTTCATTTAATATAGATCTATGACAAAATGACATACACGCACAAGTACTCAAATTAGGTGTCAAATTATTGGTATGCAAGATGATGAAAAAAACTCTTTGCTGCATATTATTATTATTATTATTATTATTATTATATACATTTAAAAACGCATTATACAATAAAGTTTCAATGCGCTTTACAACAAAGCGCGACAAAAATAACATTGAAATGTAAAATTTAAAAAGCATAGTAATAAGGTAAAGGAAGTTAAGATGATGACTAAGAACTAGATTTAAACTTAACGATTAACTTGCGGGAAACATTGTCTAAAAAGTAGAGTTTTGAGATCGGTTTTGAAATCCTTCAATGTAGAACATCGTCGAACAGTTTGTGGCAGACCGTTCCATACCTGCGTAGCCAATTCCTGAAAACATTTTGTACCATATTCCATTCTATGTGTATAAAGTAAGAAGGTTTATTGCAGTTATCACAAATTGATATTGGTTTCCTGTTCTATCAGAATATATTGGCACAAAGTTATTTCATTCGCCACCAGTTGATACCCCAGTATATTACCATGAGTTTTGTCAGTGCATTGAGACCCAATTGGACCAGTGTATAAAAGCAACATCTGATGATTTCTGCACTAATAGTTAACATTTATTGGAACATGCTGTCAACAAATTAAAAATGAACCATTGTAGTTTTCCACAAGTTATACGTTACATGTGATGTTTTGTGAAAATGCAGATAAATGGACTTATTACCCTTTCTTTTCTAAATGGACTCTCCCATCCATTTATAACTGCATACAATGGAATGGTTTATTATTCATGTTGAGGGTGTTCAGGAAAAAATGAGCAATAGGATAATAAAAGTTCAGAAGGATTCATATTCATTGAAGGAAAATGTTTAGATATCTGAACATTTCCTAAGGGTTTTAACTACTCGTCAATGAGTTATTTAGTATATAAATGGTTAACCTATACTACCATATTAAGCGACATCTGTCTTTGGATACTTATCTCTGCATAATACGAGGCCTAAAGGTGAGTACTGCTAATTCTGGACTTCATATTTAAATATTAAGAAGTAAGTACAGCAGTACGAATGAATAGTAACACTATAAAGGCAGAGGGAGTCTCATTTCAGAACACACTTAACATACGGTACAATAAATTGTAATGTAAATTTATTATATAATTCTTAGATTACATATTGATTTTGATTTTCAATGAGCAAGGTGACGTATGTTAGTTCTATTCTGGTTGGATTTATGTGAATGCACTGATAGTATGACAGGTACGGCTACCAACAAGCACTTCTATATTTGTGGAACGTTTTTTATCCTGCCAATATTGTGTGGCTCTTTTTTAGATTTTTTTTTAAAGATGACCTGTCTTATTTGACACCATAAAACTACCATCTGTGCATTTTCTATACCAGAAAATAATGAGATCTGACCCATTTATAGTTCATTAAAGTGATGTGAAACACTCCTGCTAGGTGTAATAACAAATAATCATGGGCAAATTAGTTATTTTCATAAATTTGTTATCCCAACTAGTCTGAAAACAACGTCATTGTTATAAACGAATTACACGCAGTGACTATTCTTAGTGCAGTTATTGTCATAATGTTTATGCCCAATAATGCGCCCCAAATAAGGTAGTAAATATTTACATTTTTTGCTTAGTTCAATCGTTGTTCTCTGAAATGGTACATTTGATTTGGTTGGAATTTTTGACAATCTTAGTTGATTGCTACATTCTTCCACTGGGTATAATGTTTGGATACTAACTTATCTGTTTTATTCAATGAAATAAGTCTTTAATAGGGGTTTATTGCTAGATATTCACTTTCAAAAGGGGACGTTTTAACAAGTTAATTATCAAATGTTGTCAGCCGAGCAAAAATTCCAATAATTGCGATTTTACAAAGTGCCCATGATTCCGGTGACCAGAAGTGGGAGATAATTATAATAAAGAGTGTTCTCAATCATGAACTTTTGTTATCATTTATGACAAATTACTTATTAATGATTTTGTGTATTTTCGCAATGCCTGTGTGATACGATTGATGGTATTTTTCCTTTTCATCTGTCTGCATTGTACTGGTAAGCTGAAAATTTGCTAAGGAAATTATGAATTATTTTGTGTCAAATCTGACAATGGATCATAGGTCATATATATCGTATATCAAAGGGGCATATAATCCTAAAATTAAATATTGGTCCAGATTCATTTTGCTTCTCTTGTGTTCCTTTGTTTGGCTATAAAATATATATACTTGTATCCAGTCTTGTATACTCTGTAAAAATTTACTAATTTCTTAGGATGTATTAACTTTTCCATACAGCATTGAGGTAAACTCTTTTATTTTTATCATATCAAGAATGACTTCGGGTTTTGTCAACCATTTTTACAACCTGGTCAAGCAAGATATAATGAAAAACCATATCTAGCAATTTCAGAGCATAACTCGATTAACCCTCAGTTACATTGATTTGACGGTAAGAAAAGTTATAGTAATCAAAGCTATAAATCATTAAAAAAGACAAAATACTCATTGACGAGTAGTTCCCTTAGGAAATGTTCAGATTATAAGTTGAAGGTCGTTTGATGAACTAAATTATCTAAACATTTACCACTAATGAATATGAATTCTTCTGCACTTGTGTTGTCATTTCGTCTCTGCTGTTGCATCTTATATCCTCAGCATCCCTCCAATGTTTTATTGACCATTCCAATGTATATTTTTTAACTCAACTTGACAAAGTCAAATTTGAGCTATTGCCATGGGTTGACGTCCATGGTCTGTCAGTGTTTTTGTCAACAATTTCCTTAGCACACCCTACAAGTCACATTTCTCATCTGATCGTCACCAAACTTCATATGGATCTTCAGGGTGACCTCCAGAAGGGAGTCATCAAATTTTTGCGAAATTTGTTTTAAAGACATGGCCTCCAGCAGCCATCTTGGAATGTTATATTTGAATCCATCGGCACACCCTGCAGCCCACAATTATTATCCCCCACTCTTTGTATGAATACATTCTTTAAATTGGCACACTCTACATGCCACATCCCTCATCCGATCATCACTAAACTTCATATGGATCTTCGGGGGTGACTGTTGGATTGGAGTCATCAAATATTCCCAAATTTCGCTAAAAACATGGTGATCAGCAGCCATCTTTGGATTTCACATTTGGCTCCCATCGGCACAACCTGCAGTCGGCATTTATTGGAGAAATGTTTTGAAAATTTTACATGCAATTTCAGGATCACTTCTAGATAGGAGGTATCAAATTTGAACGACATTCAATAAAAAAAACAGGGCTGCCAGAAGCCAATTTTGGATTGATTTTACTCTTTGCATCACTAAATACTTGGGCATGCCCCAAAGCCAACAATTTTCATCCAATTGATCCCAGACTTCAGATGGCTTTTCAGGTTGACCTTTGGTATTATTTGAGGTAAACAGTTAAACTTAATGAGTTAAACTGACACTGTGTTACCCATTTGATACAAAGAAGCTCTGACTAGTGAGTGTAGGCGTGGGAAAGAAACTTTGAAAAACAATAAGTAATCTCATTCTCGAACTAAATTGATAGCTGAATTGGCAAAATTATTTCAACAATAGAGTTACAGAATTGAATCTATAGAGATTCATTTTTGTTTGAAATCCCAATATAATGGACGATATTTAGAATAAAAGCAGAAATCAGAGTGAATAAAAATATTTCAAAGAAAACAAAAGGGTCATTTAAGTAACATGCATGTGTATGATAGTTTTTGTGTGCACTGCTGTATGTGGCATTGTGCATAGTAAGTGGATTAGTTGATCAAAACTGAACCTGTTGAGATGTACTGTGTTAATTGAAAACAAATCATATGCTATTCTCATTTCTTTTATTAACCCTTTCTATCCTAAATGGATTCTCCCACTCAGTATACATTGGAATGGTCTATTATTTTCAGGAAAAATAAGCAGATGACAGATAATACAAGTACAAAAGAGTCTTATAATTTATTGCATGGAAATGTTCAGATAATACTTTCAACAAGCTCAACTTATTATCTGAATTTTCCTATGGGATAACCACTCGTCAATGATTATTTAGTACAGAAAGGGTTTTGTCAATGCTTATTTATGGTCATTCGTTCAGATTTTCAGTAATGCCTCAAACAAGTCCTTTTTCCATCATCACATGTTAATTCATAGATCATTCAGCTAGATGCAGAGGGCTATACATGTCGAGTTAACTGTGACTAAATCCAGAGCGATCTCAACCGCACTGGGTTATTGCACACCGCCGGCCGCTAGCGTTAAGTTAATTAGACAGCGCTGTCTAATTAACTAACGCTGACGGCCGGTGCCGGTAATCACAGTGACAACACAGCTCGTATGTTTACCCTTTAAGGCTTGTTATACTAATTAATTTTTTGTCAGCTGCTTAGATATGTCTTCATAAGCAATGTATATCACGTTTGAAATTTCATTTTTTTAATTTTAAAATTTAATTAATTTTTTTTTTACATTTTTAGATCCTCAGTCCAGCCTAATATACACCATAAAACTGTCTTTTTCATTGCAAGTTTATAATTTTAAATTTTAAATTAAAAGTTTGACTTTAAAAAAAATTTAATTTAATTTTTATGATTTAAAAAAAAACCTGAATCTGAAATGATAAATAAACGAAATTAAAAGTTTTAAAACCTAACTTACATTTAAAAAGGAAGACAGGTAGAAGACACTCTTTTTAGGTATGGTAACTGGTAGCAAACTAATCTTCCGAAAATTTTCATAGTTTTCTCCGCCTAAACTCAGCTATAATATTTTGGTCGGCATCTATGAACCGACAAAATAGGAACCAAACAAATATACCGTGCCAGTATAAGAAGTATTAAATAGTTTGCCGATGACTGTGAATATCCGAACCGCACCCACACCCAGGTCTGGTAAATTGATAATAAATCAAAGTTCCCGTGGATATATTTTCGATTGGAAAACGGCTATATGTCGGGAGAATATAGCTCTATAATATCCAATAAATAGAATCATATGCTGTGACTTAATATTTCAAGATATAACGGTTTCAAAGTGAAACGTTCTGACAGCCACGCGAGCCTTGTGTATAAGAAGTATTAAATAGTTTGCCGATGACTGTGAATATCCGAACCGCACCCACACCCAGGTCTGGTAAATTGAAAATAAATCAAAGTTCCCGTGGATATATTTTCGATTGGAAAACGGCTATATGTCGGGAGAATATAGCTCTATAGTATCCAATAAAGATATTCATATAGGTTGACTAAATATTTCACGATATAGCGGTTTCGGAGTGAAGCATTCTGGGCAGCCGCGCGAGCCTTTGGTATAATAAGTCTGTCCGCACCCACACCCAGCATTTCGTTGTTCTCGCTCCATTAAAAAAGAAGTCCGTGCGACAGGCTAATTACCTTACGCCATGTTAAAAATAGCTTTACCAGGCCCAGTCAGTCGGCGGTAGATCAAAGGTTATATCGCTGCAGTCTGCTGCCTGGCATGTGGGTAAGTTACGTAATCATGTGACACATCGAAAAATAAGCCGATACTATATATCGCATTTTTTTTATTTCATTAAACTTCAGCTTTTGACAAAAACGAAATGTACCAAGTGTATAATTGGAATCCGCGGTTGTGGTTTGAGACTTCAATGGCTCGAATCCGTTGATAAATACGGAAATTACCCATGTGCATGTATAAATAAAAATATAATCTACACCCGAAATTAGAAAGAACTGAATTCATACAATTAGCGATAAAAACATGTTCATGCACGATCGTTTTCGCATTGTTTATAGGAAATACATGGTTTTGGGTTCCGTTTGCATTGAACGAACTAAAGCGTTAAATTGTCGTTGTGTATAAGAAGTATTAAATAGTTTGCCGATGACTGAATATCCGAACCGCACCCACACCCAGGTCTGGTAAATTGAAAATAAATCAAAGTTCCCGTGCATATATTTTCGATTGGAAAACGGCTATATGTCGGGAGAATATAGCTCTATAATATCCAATAAATAGAATCATATGCTGTGACTTAATATTTCCAAGATATAACGGTTTCAAAGTGAAACGTTCTGACAGCCACGCGAGCATTGTGTATAAGAAGTATTAAATAGTTTGCCGATGACTGTGAATATCCGAACCGCACCCTCACCCAGGTCTGGTAAATTGATAATAAATCAAAGTTCCCATGGATATATTTTCGATTCGAAAACGGCTATATGTCGGGAGAATATAGCTCTATAATATCCAATAAATAGAATAATATGCTGTGACTTAAGATTTCAAGATATAACGGTTTCAAAGTGAAACGTTCTGACAGCCACGCGAGCCTTGTGTATAAGAAGTATTAAATAGTTTGCCGATGACTGAATATCCGAACCGCACCCACACCCAGGTCTGGTAAATTGAAAATAAATCAAAGTTCCCGTGCATATATTTTCGATTGGAAAACGGCTATATGTCGGGAGAATACAGCTCTATGATATCCAATAAATAGAATCATATGCTGTGACTTAATATTTCAAGATATAATGGTTTCAAAGTGAAACGTTCTGACAACCACGCGAGCCTTGTGTATAAGTATTAAATAGTTTGCCGATGACTGAATATCCGAACCGCACCCACACCCAGGTCTGGTAAATTGATAATAAATCAAAGTTCCCGTGGATATATTTTCGATTCGAAAACGGCTATATGTTGGGAGAATATAGCTCTATAATATCCAATAAATAGAATCATATGCTGTGACTTAATATTTCAAGATATAACGGTTTCAAAGTGAAACGTTCTGACAACCACGCGAGCCTTGTGTATAAGAAGTATTAAATAGTTTGCCGATGACTGTGAATATCCGAACCGCACCCACACCCAGGTCTGGTAAATTGAAAATAAATCAAAGTTCCCGTGCATATATTTTCGATTGGAAAACGGCTATATGTCGGGAGAATATAGCTCTATAATATCCAATAAATAGAATCATATGATGTGACTTAATATTTCAAGATATAACGGTTTCAAAGTGAAGCGTTCTGACAGCCACGCGAGCCTTGTGTATAAGTATTAAATAGTTTGCCGATGACTGTGAATATCCGAACCGCACCCACACCCAGGTCTGGTAAATTGAAAATAAATCAAAGTTCCCGTGGATATATTTTCGATTCGAAAACGGCTATATGTCGGGAGATTATAGCTCTATAATATCCAATAAATAGAATCATGTGCTGTGACTTAATATTTCAAGATATAACGGTTTCAAAGTGAAACGTTCTGACAGCCACGCGAGCCTTGTGTATTAGAAGTATTAAATAGTTTGCCGATGACTGTGAATATCCGAACCGCACCCACACCCAGGTCTGGTAAATTGAAAATAAATCAAAGTTCCCGTGGATATATTTTCGATTGGAAAACGGCTATATGTCGGGAGAATATAGCTCTATAATATCCAATAAAGATATTCATATAGGTTGACTAAATATTTCACGATATAGCGGTTTCGGAGTGAAGCATTCTGGGCAGCCGCGCGAGCCTTTGGTATAATAAGTCTGTCCGCACCCACACCCAGCATTTCGTTGTTCTCGCTCCATTAAAAAAAGTAGTCCGTGTGACAGGCTAATTACCTTACGCCATGTTAAAAATAGCTTTACCAGGCCCAGTCCGTCGGCGGTAGATCAAAGGTTATGTCGCCGCAGTCTGCTGTCTGGCATGTGGGTAAGTTACGTAATCATGTGACACATTGAAAAATAAGCTGATACTATATATCGCATTTTTTTTATTTCATTAAACTTCAGCTTTTGACAAAAACGAAATGTACCAAGTGTATAATTGGAATCCGCGGTTGTGGTTTGAGACTTCAATGGCTCGAATCCGTTGATAAATACGGAAATTACCCATGTGCATGTATAAATAAAAATATAATCTACACCCGAAATTAGAAAGAACTGAATTAATACAATTAGTGATAAAAACATGTTGATGCACGATCGTTTTCGCATTGTTTATAGGAAATACATGGTTTTGGGTTCCGTTTGCATTGAACGAACTAAAGCGTTAAATTGTCGTTTTGGAAACTAATTCAATTATATTTTGCTGATTTTCTAAAATATATAATTCGTTTTATAACTTTGTTTTGCTGCGTCATAATTGTTTTTATCGTTTTATTGGCTAATTGCAATTCTGTTTTTCCTTTAAAAATAACAATACAATTTAACATTTTATACATCGAATAATAAACGGTGATTAATTTGCCAGGGTGCCCTGCCCATGCTCCCACAGGCTGAGATATGAAAGGAATATGGAGAGCTAATTAATTACTGGTTGTATGCTGGAGTCACCGTATGGTATAAAGCCAGTGCGGTTCACACCAGGCGCCCTGCATTAGTGCTGGGAGTATATTTTAGTCACAGATAACTCGACATGATGTATATGTTTTTTTCCGCATCTCTTCAAATGGGCTGCTGTGACTCAACTCAATTGTTGAAAATATATATTTATATACACTTTATGTAAATGTTTGAACAAATTGTAACAAAAAAGATGAATAAATAATTTTAAAAAAATTCATAGATCATACCATTAATCTCTACTTTGGCTAACGCCCATAGAGATCATATTCCACATGGAACTTTTTGATGTTCTGATCCCTTCCGACGGGGAACTTCATGACATTGAACAAACAAGGTAGGGAATATATTTCTTTGTTTATAATTTACTTGCAAGTATGGGGTGGTCCCAGCTCAAAATTGCATGATTTTTAGTTACTTTTAATAGTGAGCCGATGTCACAAAAAACACTGAATTAATTAATAATAGCATTTTAACTGAGTCAGTTATATGGTTCTTGTGATATATATTCCTGTTATATTTTCCCACTGGAAAATGGCAATGTCAACAGCCCAGCATACGACATCATAACGTCATTAGCAGTGAAGAGGTTAAGATATCTGATAAAACTCCAGGTTCAAATTGGTTTTAAGAAAATATTTCAGGTTGTCTGTACAACTGATGCCTAACACCTTAATTATATTTGCTTTTAATTTACAGACACAGGTTACTCCCCCTGTTCCATACAGGATATGTAAAGCATTGGATCCGGAAATCTACAGAAACGTTGAGCTTGATATTTGGCAAGAAGAAAAGAGAGGTGAGACACAAACATGACATATAGATAGAAGAATAGCAGCCACTTATTTCTATGTTTTCATGGGTTATGTAATATGATTTATCAATATATATGCCCAAAATAATCCTCTGCGGCATAAAATGTTATTTTCCTTGATACCGGGTCAGTGTGGAAGTTGCCCCGCATGTCCAGTGTTAAGACTATAAAGAGCAAAATACCAGGAACAAAACAAATGAGAAAATGCTGAAGAAAAAACAAAACAAAAAAGTTATTATCTGTGATGACTTCTGAGAACGACCTGGAATAGTTTGGCTAAAAGTTTGGAATGGCCATAATGAAGATTTCTTTTGCCATTTTTGAAAAAAATGTAATTGGCTGATTTAAACACTGGCAGCACAAATACTGTCTGGCTAACATGACGTATGCTATGTAGGTTTGATTAGAATAACTAACCTATCTCAACATAGAAACTTATTTTTGAGATATTTTTGAAATTTTCAAAAGTCTGGTGTGCATATAATGATGAGATATAATGTTCAATTATTCGCACTTTCAGAGTCATATTTGATAGAATTTTGAATCTATAACATACAGAAGGTATTAACCTTTTCTATACTAAATACTCATTGACAAGTAGATCCCATAGGAAATGTTCAGATAGTAGATCCCATAGGAAATGTTCAGATAATAAGATCTTATAGTATCTGAACATTTCCCACCTGCAATGACTAGAAATCATTATGCAATTGTATGATATGTTCATCTGTCTGTCATCTGCTGATATCTCCTGAACTCCCCCCTCCAGATGAATAAATAAACCATTACAATTTATACTTTTTACTCAGATAATTCATTTAGTAAAAAAAAAGGGTTAAAACACTGATTAAAACAGAAAATTTACTCATTATAAATCTCCAATAACTGCAGAAACTTCTTTAGCTCTTTCAGTGCCAGGGGCCGATCTTATCGGCCCTAATTTACGGTCTGTAGAGTGTAATTTACGGTCTGTAGAGTGTAATTTTTTGTTTTGTTTTTTTTTTGGGTTGAATGTTTTGTTTTTTTTGGGTTGAATTTTTTTTGGGTATGCTTAAGCATGCTATAGCGAATTTAAAAACAAACTGGTTAAGTCCTTAGGGGCATGTTATAACTCAAAACTATCACCAAGTATTCATAGTAATAATTTTGATGCCCATGAAAAACGTAAGATTCCCTGGCACTATACCTACAAAATAAGCCTGGCACTGAACGAGTTAGTTGTATCTGCCAGACGAACATGCTGGTTTTATCAGAAAATGTGCTAATATTTTACTGAACCTGAACCAACATATTCTGCTAACTAATTCTTTATTCTCTTGACCTTCACTTACATTCTATATAGCCTTTAGTTCGTCTGACCCACCTATATTCTTTACCTAGCACAGTGATTCTCATTTCACCTATATTATGTTGACTCCAGACAAAGGCTGTTACATTAGGGATCTCATATATATATATATATATATATATATATATATATATTTATCATATGGAACACAGCTGTCAGTTATCCGCAACAAACATAGCTTCCTGTCCTATTTTTGTCACTGTTTAGGTTCCAGCGCTTACCAGAATAGCCCTAAAATAGATTCTAAAATAGAGCGGTTATACCCTCCATGACCAAAGGAAATGGTGGGTATATAATAGATTATGTGCGTCCATTTTGATCATCCATCCATCCGTCCATCTGGGCAGATATCTCAACCATCGGCTGTTGGATTTAAATGAAATTTGGTATGGACGTTCACTACAGCGCGGACATTCAAAGGAGTGTTCAATTGTTTGGGCTTTCCATTCTAGAGTATTCATTCTGTTTGTCTGGAATGTTGGTTTTTTGTCTATCGAAGCAGATATCTCAGCCACAGGTTGTCCATATAGATATAGATGTTCACCACTATGACAACGTTGAGAGGAGTGCTGAAACGTTTTATTCTGGTTTTCCTTTCCAGAGTTATTAATTTTTGTTAATCTGAAAATGTTGATTTTGGGTCCTTATGCCTCAGTATCTCTGACATAGGTAATAACTATGCCCACACTAGGTGGTATGCCACATGTCGGTATAATGCACTGCACGGTGACAGTCCAGCTCTTGTTAATGTTCAGTTTTCTGTTAATATCCTGTGCATCAGAAGTCTGTCAATGTTCAGCAGTAAACTGAAAAGAAATTTGGAGATTTCTGATTTTTATTTTCGAAATGTGTGAATTCCAAATTTTATATGTAATTTTAATTTGTAAGCTATCCAGTGATAACACACCCATATCACCAGGTTCGTCACTTGTCTGTCCAAAAGTTGCTATTCCAAAACATATAGTCGTTTCGTTCCTTTCAATTTTTCAAAGAGTGGGCATTTTTAAATGAATGGGTAGTATATGTGTATTATGTATTTGGTCGGTCTGTCCATCTGTCTTCCATCTGTTTAGCTATCCATCAGTCTGTCTGTCCATTTATATTTTGTTGCCGTTTAATAACTTCAGTTCAACTTCACACAAAAGTGGCTGAATTGGCTCAAAATACAAGATGTGCTTCAGTCAGGGATTTGTCCTATAATTCTCTTCAGACTTAATTGTGAGCCAAATCTGAAACTAGCCAATTGGCGTACTAATTATTCCACTGTGGCAGTACTCTTGTTCCCAATAATAAACCTATGCATGGGGAGAGGAGCATTTAGTAAGTTGTGATAACTTGTGCTCCAATCCCCGTTACTCATCGTATCCCTTACCAAAACCGAACGCCATTATTTAGCGTTTGCTTAGCGATTACCCTTAGCGTTTTCTTAGCGTTTCCTTAGCGTTCAAATGCATAAAATAAACGCTAAGATGAATGGGGCAAACAAATGTTAAGCTTAGCGTTCAAACGCTATCTTTGCGTTTGGTTAGCGTTTGGTTAGCGTGTATATAGGGTGAAATATTTATGAGCTTAGCGTTCGAACGCTAAGCTTAGCGTTTGAACGCTTACCTCATTTGCATATTGTTGGTATGTTGGCAAATATACTGTTGCAATTCCTTAGCGTTTCCTAAGCGTTTTTCTTAGCGTTTCCTTAGCGTTCAAATATAATCATTTAAACGTTAATATTAACCCTCAAGTTACTGAATGGTACAGTCTTCTGGTTATAATGACTTAAAAGGCTGCTTAGAAATGCCTCTCCATTTGCTCACACATATTTAGAATATGCATTTTTTTAAATGTTACAGTACCTTACATTCTTTTCCTAAAGATTCACTAACTCATTCACTGATTGTTGACTCTCCCAAAATATTCCTTCCTCATGGTGGAATTATGAACTGTAGGCTACTCCAATTTCAGAATCAATAGAATTTATTCAAATATAATCAAATGATCTTAGCCTGATTTTCCTCTCATCTTCATATGCTATAATTACTGGGTGAAGGACAGTGTGAAATTCATCAAAACCTGGTGGTGTGCTATAAAAGATTGAGTGAAACATATATAGCAGGGTTTTGAAGTTTTTTAACTCTGTCTTTCACTCGGTCACAATAACATGTGAAGGCCAGAGGAAATTCAGGCTATAACAAAACAGTAATTAATATATAACATTCTATCCTGATCGAGTTCTTTTCTTTACTTTAGTGATTCATTTCTGAAAACAATAAAAGAAAAAATTAAGATTTCCAAGAATCATTGATGAAATTTCCTTCAATTTAACACAATTAAGCAACTTTACTCTGCATGCTTTCTTTGTTTTATGCAAAATGGTCCCCCACAGTTGTATTTGACAAACTAATTTTCAAGGACATCCCTTGCGATCAGGCACAATCACCTGCAGGTCTTCTGATGGAGTTACTTTACACAAAATTATTTGTCTTATAGCTGTGCGGTCATAAACTTGGCATTAATATATACTTACACAATGTACCAAACAATGTTGCACATTCTTATGAAGCATGAAAAGGTATGATATCATACATGCTGGACAGTATGACATCCATATGAGACAAGAATAACTTACCCTTCATTAGTCTTGAAATTATCATACGAAATCTTCATCCGACTTCTGTCATTTGTACACTTTGAGCATATTTTAGCATTAACGTCAGTCTCCTTCATGATGTCCCACATCTCTTTTTTGGAGACCGAAATTATGAATTCTGAAAATTGAAGAATTAATATAATGATAACTATTTAAAGGCTTCGTACATGTATCACCTGATTATTGATCAATTTCATGATTGGCTTATTTATTACAACTGTAATGCATAGCATGACATATTTCCTGATTTGCAGTTTGGAAAGGGTGCACTAGTGCTGAAAGTTTGAATGGATGTTAATTAATGGATGAAATAGTTTGTATGTGGATATCCTTCTTCCCATGCTGGTATATTATAGTAGTACCAAAGGACATTACAATCCAATAATTGGTACTGAAGCTACATTCATACAATGCAGAATATCTGTACAGGGTTACAGGCTGAGCATATATCTGTTTCCAAAGTCAAACATAGGGCATATGTTCTTCTTATTAGGTGCACTACAGCCAACTTATAGAATATATGTGTTTTATGTGTATTGTCAAACCATGAAATATTATCTGCTGAGAACATTTATAACTCATAAATTCTGCTGTTAAGTTAATTTTGTTGGTAATTCCCAAAATTTAATATGGAGTTCATATATTCATTATAAGTAGAAATCCCATTCAACAAAGCGTATAAATGACAGATAAATGTTTAGCACAATGGAAAATCTATATTGAGGGGACCTGGTAAATTAACCTATTAATTGTACTGTATTTAAAGTATGAAGCTTAATTACCCTTCTAATATTGCTATCTTTACTTTGACAGAGAGAATTGTTTTGACTCATTGCACTGGTACATTTCAAGTAGATTTCCTTACTGTAGTCATGCAGTTTCTTCTCAAATCTTCTGTGACTGTTTCTTTGAAAAAGAAATTGTGATCTCTGAAATTGAAATAGAATAAGTCATAGTTAAAGCTATGCTGGTGTTATTCAAGCCATATTTTTATTTTAAAAATTGTAGGTAGAAATTTAATTAGCACTTCAAAGTTAATTCTCATGCATGGGCATCATGCATATATATATACACCCATAGTAAGTTTCATTTAAATATTGCAATATATCAGGGGTGGCATCAGCATTTCCCCCAATGCAGGGGCTACTTTATAATACAATTGACCCCTCCCCTGATTCCACCCCTACAATATATTAATATGTAGATTAAACCCTGGATATGTGAGTCATTTGTTTTTATTCAAATTGGTTTATCCTTATGAGATTGATATATTAAATCCCATTTATACAGGGTTGTGCATGGTTTAAAGGGAATCCAAAAATCTGTGAGAGAGTAGTTGAATTGTGGAGGGCCTTTATAAGCTAGCTTGTAATGGTTCGATCCCTGTAGCTAAGATTTAATATTGCCTTTGTGTGTGACTGCATGAAAGATGATCATGCCAATATTAATTGTACTGTACATTCTCTCTATATAAAATATCATATTTTGAAGTTTCATGAGGCTATAAGCAACATAAATTAATTTGAATTATGAAAGTACTTACCAGAGACACAAATAATGGTTTCCCGGCCATTCAGGTGCTGTTGATTCTGTGAGACTTCATAAATTAATCCATCAAAAACACAGAAAAATGATCTCTTTTCACATTGCTTTTTAGAACAAAATCTGAGTATAAAGCTGCATAAACATGTACATCATTCATCAGTGAGAGACAAACTGGCCAAAACATAAAGAGTCAACACTGGGCCACACATCTGTTACATAGTTTAAGAAGTATCAAATTCCAAGCTTATGGGCCAGTTCTCCCAACTTAACAACTTTAAATTGCCCCCAGGGGATTGTCATGCAGACTCAATGATTGCATAAGGCAGTGATTTAATTTTATGTATAGGCATTATCTGGTTCTTAGAATATTTTAGGGGATGCAGAGAACTATAGCAAGTACAGTGAGACAAATTCATTACTTGAATTAGTTAAGCAAATATTCTCTCACTTTAATTTAGAATTGGGGTAGTTTCAATTCATATTAATTATACAATTTTAAATGTATCTAAAATAGCCGCATTTTCTGTCCCTATTCAGAGAGAATAATTAAAGAAAAATATTTTCAAGTGATAGAAACTCATATTGACTGGTCTGTCTGACTTTAAATATACATGTAATTATTATTTTATATATAAAAAAAAAATTATAATTAATAATGTTCATAAAATCACTTCTTTTGATAATGTATAAAGCACAGATGAGCCAATATTTCTTACAACAATAGATTTACCCCCCCCCCCACTTTTTCCTTGAAATAGTTGTTGAACATGGACTTAATTAGTTTAATTACAAGAGATTCTCTGCTTGCACTGGCTTGCATGAAAGAAACAAAATTCTCTGTATTCTGTGCACTATACATTAAATATTAGTGTTTGAAAAAAATCCCATAAACATATTACACTTATTTAGTGATTTTTTTTAAAGAAAGGGTATACAGTGGTACATGTATGGTACAATGTACATGTAAAACCTGCCAGACATGTCAAATATTTATCTCTTGTTCAGTTAAATGCACGTGGAGTTTTCAAAGTATTTCCAAGACAACAAAATGTACTCAATATATGTATTGTAAAAATTTTTTTTTTTGAATTCTGCATCATTGTTCAGTTTAACTAATTCTGGCCATTCTCATAGGTAGATTAAATTGTCAAAAACATTAGTCACATATATAGGAGATATGAAAACAAAAAGAAACAAATTACCAGGTACTTGTTGTTGGAAGATATTAGACAGTAGTACATGTACAGGTACAGGTACATATGTCATACCTGCCAGAATTGTCAAATATTATCGCTTGTTCAGTTAAATGTACATGTCTGGAGTATTCAAATTATTTCCAAGGCAAACTACCAGTACATGAACCTATTAAAAATGTATTTAAAAAAATATTTTCAGAATTCTACATCATTTTCTAGTGTAAAGAATTCTGGTCATTCTCGTATGTAGATTGTCAAAAACAAGTCACATATATAGGAGATATGAAGTTTTGATAAATTTTTCCATAAAATTTACCTGAACTCGACTTAGTTTATTTCTGAATTGATAATGGTAGCCTCAAATGCACGGTCATGCAAGAAACACTAAGAACCATTTACTAGCGTTTATGAAAGGCTGAAAATCGCTAAGGAATACAAAGAAACGTTCAGATCTATCAATGCTTATAATAACAGAGAAGAGATGTTAGCGTTTTTCTTAGCGTTTAACTTTCTAAACGCTATGGAATAAGAAAATCGCAAATATATTAACGTTTTTCTTAGCGTTTAACTTTCTAAACGCTAAGGAATAAAAAAAATCGCTAAGGATCATCGATGCTTAACGTTCAAACGCTAACAGAAGCGTTTTCTTAGCGTTCGAACGCTAAGAAATGTCTTCTCATAACGTTCAAACGCTAACAAATTGCCCCAAACGCTAAGGAAACGCTAAGAAAACGCTTAATAAGCGATTATGTTCGGTAAGGGATGTTACTATAATACAATTTACTGTGTGATATTATATTCTGAGATGATCAATAAAATATGTTCAAATAAAAAAACAAATTAACCATGCAGTGATGACAGTGACACCGATATCACAGCATCCTCACACATCTGTGCTGAACACATGTCTATAGTCCGTAAATCAATATGGCGTCTCAAGCATATCTGGTTAGCATCCTCATCATAGTCGCACTGGACTGATCAATAAAACAACCATATGTCATCACTAAATATTGAATTTCTTATTAATTGCCCGTAATATTTTAGTCCATCCACAACTAAATTATTGTTTCTCTGGTGATGTATGTATAAGCAAAGAGAACGTTTAGCGCATCCTGGAATCCTTTATTTTCTGGTCAAGTTTTTATACGTCCGTATATGATTTTGGTCTGTTTGTCCAGTTTTCATTTCCAAATGGAATGAAATTTGGTCCTTGGGTTTATTACCACAAAACAAAATACAGGTCAAGTTTGATTTTGTGTGTTTGCTGCCCTTTTTAGCTCAACTTTACTTTGTAAAGTTTGAGCTATTGCCATGGCTTGCATGGTATCCATCGTGCGTGTGTGCGTGATGCGTCAACAATTTCCTTTAGCACGGGCTACAGTTCGTACCTTTGGTCCGATTATTATGAAATTTGTCATGGATGTTGACATTTACATGTAGATGGGAACGAGTCATTTTGGGGTCATTCGGAAAAAAAACATGGCCGCCAGTGGCCATCTTGGATTTCAAAATTCAATCCATTAGCACGGGCTACAGGCTGTACCGTTTGTCTTATTGTCATGAAATTTGTCATGGATGTTAATATTGACATGTAGATGGGAACGAGTAATTTTGGGGTCATTTGGCCAAAAAACATGGCCGCCAGCAGCCATCTTGGATTTTACTCTTTGTATGACTAAATCCTTTAGCACGGGCTACAGGTCGTACCTTTAGTCTGATCATCATGAAATTTGTAATGGCTGTTGAAATTAGAATGTAGATGGGAACGAGTCATTTTGGGGTCATTCGGACAAAAAACATGGCCACCAGCAGCCATCTTTGATTTCAAAATTTAATCCATTAGCACAGGCCACAGGTCGTACTGTTCGTCTGATCATCATGAAATTTGTCATGGATGTTAATATTGACATGTAGATGGGAACGAGTAATTTTGGGGTCATTCGGCCAAAAAACATGGCCGCCAGCAGCCATCTTGGATTTTACTCTTTGTATGACTAAATTCTTTAGCACAGGCTACACTGGTCGTACCTTTAGTCTGATCATCATAAAATTTGTCCTGGATATTAACAATGACATGTAGATGGGAACGAGTCATTTTGGGGTCATTTGGCCGAAAAACATGGCCGCCAGCAGCCATCTTGGATTTTACTCTTTGTATGACTAAATCATTTAGCACGGGCTACAGGTCGTACTTTTAGTCTGATCATCATAAAATTTGTCATGAATGTTAATATAAATGACATGTAGATGGGAACGAGTCATTTTGGGGTAATTCGGCCAAAAAACATGGCCACCAGAAGCCATCTTGGATTTTACTCTTTGTATGACTAAATCATTTAGCACGGGCTACAGGTCGTACTTTTAGTCTGATCATCATAAATTTTTTTATGGCTGTTGAAATTGTAATGTAGATGGGAACGAGTCATTTTGGGGTCATTCGGATGAAAAACATGGCCGCCAGTGACCATCTTTGAGTTCAAAATTCAATCCATTAGCACGGGTTACAGGTCGTACTGTTCGTCTGATCATCATGAAATTTGTCATGGATGTTAATATTGACATGTAGATGGGAACGATTAATTTTGGGGTCATTCGGCCAAAAAACATGGCCGCCAGCAGCCATCTTGGATTTTACTCTTTGTATGAGTAAATCCTTTAGCACGGACTACAGGTCGTACCTTGAGTCTGATCATCATGAAATTTTTTATGGCTGTTGAAATTGTAATGTAGGTGGGAACGAGTCATTTTGGGGTCATTCGGATGAAAAACATGGCCGCCAGTGGCCATCTTTGATTTCAAAATTCAATCCATTAGCACAGGCTACAGGTCGTACCTTTAGTCTGATCATCATGAAATTTGTCATGGATGTTAACAATGACATGTAGATGGGAACGAGTCATTTTGAGGTCATTTGGCCAAAAAACATGGCCGCCAGCAGCCATCTTGGATTTTACTCTTTGTATGACTAGATCCTTTAGCACAGGCTACAGGTCGTACCTTTAGTCTGATCATCATAAAATTTGTTATAGATGTTAACAATGACATGTAGATGGAAACAAGTCATTTTGAGGTCATTCGGCCTAAAAACATGGCCGCCAGCAGCCATCTTGGATTTTACTCTTTGTATGACTAAATCCTTTAGCACGGGCTACAGGTCGTACTTTTAGTCTGATCATCATAAAATTTGTCATGAATGTTAATAATGACATGTAGATGGGAACGAGTCATTTTGTGGTGATTCGGCCAAAAAACATGGCCACCAGAAGCCATCTTGGATTTGACTCTTTGTATGACTAAATCCTTTAGCACGGACTACAGGTCGTACCTTGAGTCTGATCGTCATGAAATTTTTCGTGGCTGTTGAAATTGGAATGTAGATGGGAACGAGTCATTTTGGGGTCATTTGGATGAAAAAACATGGCCACCAGTGGCCATCTTTGATTTCAAAATTCAATCCATTGGCACAGGCTACAGGTCGTACCTTTAGTCTGATCATCATAAAATTTATCATGGATGTTAATATTGACATGTAGATGGGAATGATTAATATTGGGGTCATTCGGCCAAAAAACATGACCGCAGCAGCCATCTTGGATTTTACTCTTTGTATGACTAAATCCTTTAGCACGGGCTACAGGTCGTACCTTTAGTCTGATCATCATAAAATTTGTCATGGATGTTAGCAATGACATGTAGATTGGAACGAGTCATTTTGAGGTCATTCGGACAAAAAACATGGCCACCAGCAGCCATCTTGGATTTTACTCTTTGTATGACTAAATCATTTAGCACGGGCTACAGGTCGTACTTTTAGTCTGATCCTCATAAAATTTGTCCTGGATGTTAACAATGACATGTAGATGGGAACGAGTCATTTTGGGGTCATTCGTCCAAAAAACATGGCCGCCAGTGGCCATCTTTGATTTCAAAATTCAATCCATTAGCACAGGCTACAGGTCGTACCTTTAGTCTGATCATCATAAAATTTGTCATGGATGTTAGCAATGGCATGTAGATTGGAACGAGTCATTTTGAGGTCATTCGGCCAAAAAACATGGCCGCCAGCAGCCATCTTGGATTTTACTCTTTGTATGACTAAATCATTTAGCACGGGCTACAGGTCGTACTTTTAGTCTGATCGTCATAAACAATTTTCATGGATGTTAACGATGACATGTGGATGGGATATAATCATTTTGGGGTCATTCGGCCGAAAACATGGCCATCAGCAGCCATCTTGGATTTTACTTTTCTCTTCATGTCTATAAACTAGTATTAGACATTCAACTTTCTACATTCCTAATCGCTCCATTGACTGTAATACATTAAATTATTCCCTTTCAAAGTTGAGCTACAGTGTCATTGACACTTTCATTTGAAATTAGTCTCAATTATGTTTCCGGATGATAACTTATATTGTTGACTATGGAGGGGCGGGGTTAATCAAAGGATTAACTCGATATGAGAACCACATTTGAAATTTAATGTGGCCTTATAGATTTTTCATTCTGAAAGACTTAATCTTGGGTGACACTTGTTCGTTTTACTGCCCATTTTCAGTGTCATAGTCACACCTGCAGATAGGTGAACCGAACCATACCTTCATGTCATCAGTTTCTTATGATATATTAGTTTTCATGTTTCTTACTTGTGTATGTCATGAATTGATGTTATTAACTTCCTTTGCATGCCTATTCATTTGGACATTAGTGGTAAGTATAGGTACAGTAGACTCTGCAAATCGAAAATTTACTATTAAAATTCAGTCCGATATCAAATGAAATTAATCACTATGGATGAAGAAGGAAGGTATACTGTTAAAACAGACTAAAATTCACATAAAACTGCATAAAATGGAAAATATATCGGTCAAATGTATGCGGAAGTACTGTCATAGTGCCCCCGACCTCCATAGCAGGTTTGGGGCATATAGCCATGGGCTCCAACCATCCGTCTTGTCAGTCAGTCTGTCCATCCGAAAACATCACCTTGTAACTCATGTGTTAATTATCGGATTTTGTGTCCTTTGGTATGGTGATAGCACATGTTGGGGAAAGGATGCCCACATACTACGGGTTCGTAGGATGCCCACATACTACGGGTTCGTAGGATGCCCACATAGTATGGGTTTTGTCCATTAATTTTACCAGATTTACTGCCCTTGTTTGATTTGGAAATTTGTGAATTTTGTGTCCAAAAGAACATATTTCAGCTTGTTACCCGGGCAAGTATCTTCTGATTCAGTTATGCTTTGGTATAGTGATAGCTCAGGGGAAAGGATATTGACTCGCTATAAGTTTCATCCATTCAATTTTACCAGAATTACAGTCTTAATATTTGACTTGGATTGGATGACTTACATGAACATACAGATCCAGTTTCATCTTAGGTTCAGTCCCGCCTATTTTTACCAGAGTTATGGTCCTTGTTGACTTATAATTTGACGATTATTTTGGTTTTCAGGAGATAACTTAGTTATTAAATGTTTGTTCTAAAAATCAAATTTTTCAATTCTAAAAAAGTCACCGGTCAAATAAAGCCACCTTATTCTGGGGGACATGTGGCCTACTGGCCGTTTATTTGTTCTTTAAAAAAGCCAACATTCCAAAAAGACACCTTGGTTCCAAAAAAAGCTATATTGTGCATAAATTTGATCACTTGATTATTAAAAGGCAGATGTCCAACGTAAGGCATTATAATTTTGGCATGAGACCACATGACCACATTGCAATGTAACTATAAATTTATAATATTAAGTCTAATCACTCATTTAGTTCAAGAGCCTTTAATAACATTGAATTTAACAAATTTATGGAAATTACTTTGCATTGATTGCTGTTGAGGGGTCCTTGTATAGCATTTAATTACTGCAAAATTAGAACTTCTTGCTGATCTTGTAATTGATTCTGATTGTATTTCACTATATTTAAATGGGAGGTCTTGGGTGGGAAATGGGTGAAAAAAAGATGTTTGCTAAATTTGGCTTTGGATGGCCTTTAATTTTAGAATTGAAAAATTTAACCAGTGGGAACACTAGCTGCAGTCAGTAAAAGTTGGCGCTTGCAGTCAGTTAAATGCAACAGCTTTAAATAATATCTTCCCAAAAGTACCACTGTTATCAGACTTCTTTAGATTACCCTAAAAGTGTTTTAAGAATGTTTTGACAACGTGCAAATGTCGGCATGATTAATGAGACATATCCATCATATTTTTCAAGTATGTGATGATTTGATCAAAGCTTTGTAAAAATAATTTTAAATAGATCCCATTTACCTCCCAAACTCTTTTGATTTTATATTCTACGTTACAATCTTACATGGATAGATTAGACATGGTTTTTCACACAGAAGGTGTGATAATGATATGCCTGTGTGATAGAAATCTTGACTCCATGAATACTTCATTTAGGCAATCAGCACTAACAATAGAATATGACTTGTAGCATTCCCAATTATGTAAATAGAGATGTAAATCAGACATATAGCTATTGAGAGAACTGTCTAATTATGGTGTTAACCAATATAAACATGAAGGTATAGGGAATCATCAGATGCATATTTTTGCTTAGTCCATATGCTCCTATAATTCATTATACCCCCCCCCCCCCCCCCCCCGCAACAAAGTTGTGGGGGAGGGGGGGGTATACTGGAATCAGTGGACACAAATTTGTTTTGTTCAGTCATTTTTTTAAATCGTTTTCCATGAAACTTGGCACAGACATCAACCACCATGGGAACCTGTGCACCTGCGAATATGACATCTGTCAGACTTTTTTTGGTGGAGTTATCCCCCTTTTTCGACTTAATTTTCGCAACATCTATAATTTTGTCCGAGATTTTATTTCTACATTTTTAGGTCCATTTTTTTAAAAACTTGGCACAGATATTTAGTACCATGGGATCCTGTGCACATGTGATTATGACATCTGTTTGACTTTTTTTGGTGGAGTTATTCCCCTTTTTCGACTAAGAACATTTTCGTAACATGCCTAATTTTGTCCGACCTTTTATACCAGCATTTTTTGGTCAGTGTTTTTTTAACTTGGCACAGATATTTAGTACCATGGGAACCTGTGCACCTGCGATTATGACGTCTGTTCAACTTTTTTTGGTGGAGTTATTCCCCTTTTTCGACATGCATAATTTTGTCCCAGCTTTTATTCCTACATTTTTCAGTCAATAGGTTTAGGATTAGGGGTTAGGGGTTAGGGTTGTGCACCTGTGATGGGAATCTGTTATTTTGTAATTTTAACTTAATGTTTACTGACATGTGAAGCATCTTAGTGTTTTTAAAACACGGGGGAGGGGGAAGAGGAGTATCTGTTTCGGTTATTAGATCAAAAGCAAATTTCATAGGTGAGTTTATCAGACCAAAATACAGGTCAAGTTCGAATATGGGTTGCTCCGCCCATTTTTGCGAGAGTTATGGCCCTTTTTTTACTTAGAATCTTGTAATTTTCTGGTTTCTGGATGATAACTTCAGTTTGTGTGATCATATCTAAACCAAATTTGGTATGTGAGTTTATCAGCCCTATATACAGGTCAAGTTCGAATATGGGTTTGCTCCGCCCATTTTTGCGAGAGTTGTGGCCCTTTTTGTCCGCCAACCCAACGGGTTCGGAGGACTATTATAATCAGCCTGTCCGTGCGTGCGTCCGTGCGTGCGTCCGTCTGAGGTTTCCGGATGATAACTTTAGTTAGGGTGAACCAAATTAAATTTAATTTGGTATGTGGGTTTACTAGCAGAATAGACAGGTCAAGTTCGAATTCTGGTTCCGTCCGCCAATTTTCACCAGAGTTATGCCCCCTTTCCGACCGATAACTCCAGTTTGGATTATTTGATCTGAACCAAAGTTGGTATGTGTATTTCCCAGCTAAAGATACAGGTCAAGTTCGAATATGGGTTCCGTCTAATTATTTTTACATGAGTTACGGCCCTTTTTCGACTTATAATTTGACCGTCTGTTAACATTTTTGGTTTCCGACCGATAACTCCAGTTTGGATTATTTTATCTGAACCAAAGTTGGTATGTGTCTTTCTCCCAGCAAAACACAGGTCAAGTTCGAATTCGGGTTCCGCCCGCCAATTTTCACCAGAGTTATGTCCCTTTTTGACTTAGAATTTTTGCCAATTTGAGGTTTCCGGATGATAACTTTAGTAAATGTGTACTGAATGAAATTAAATTTGGTATGTAGGTTTACTAGCACTAAAGACAGGTTTTTATGCGCAAACAACGGTCGTATCAAGCCGACACTTAAGAGGCGGACATGAGGTCTACCGACCTTTTATTCGACTTGGAATCCTGTCAATTTCTGGTTTCCGGATGATAACTTCAGTTTGTGTGATCATATCTGAACCAAATTTGGAATGTGCGTTTATCAGCTCGAAAATACAGGTCAAGTTCGAATATGGGAACTATCTGCCCATTTTTGCTAGAGTTATGGCCCTTTTTCAACTTAGAATCCTGTCAATTTCTGGTTTCCGGATGATAACTTTAGTTTGTGTGATGATATCGGAATCAAATTTAGTATGATAGTTTATCAGCTCAAAATGCAGGTCAGATTCGAATATGGGTTTGCTCTGCCCATTTTTGTGAGAGTTATGGCCCTTTTACAACTTGGAATCCTGTCAATTTCTGGTTTCCGGATGATAACTTTAGTTTGTGTGATCATATCTGAATAAAATTTGGTATATGAGTTCATCAGCTCGAAATACAGATCAAGTTCAAATATGGGTATGATCCACCCATTTTGTTCTGAAATTTTGTATCGGATTTAGGGTCCTTGTTATTTTGTTCAGAAAAGCTGTTGCCCCCAATGAAGCCACTTTTTCGGCGGACACTGTGGCCGGATGGCCTTTTATGTCATCTGAACTTCCCTACAATTGAATGTGCATTGTCAAGCCTGAATGGGAGAGTCCATTGAAGATTGAATGGGTAACTTCCCTGGGATTATCTCATCTATATGTTATCTCTGCCTTATATCTGTCTATACTATATATAAATTACACCAACTTTATTTTCTATAGTATTTTGCCATTATATAATATCCAAAATGCATGCTCATATCCTGCCCATGTTTCAATATTATTTGGGGTTGTTATTATTATGGGGTTTTACCGGGACCACCAACATCTCGTTTTTAATGCTTCATGTATTTCCATTCCTATAGGCCTATACTGGTGAAGCAACCAGGTTTTAAAATTTATTGTCAGCTTATACAGGGTAAAAATTACTGTGATGTTTTTATGCAACATATTTTCAGAGAATCAGCGATGCAGCTCTTTACAGTTTGCACCAGGGGATAAATGTCAGGTCAGTTCTTGTTCTATCTGTTTGTTGTAGTGCACATTGATAAGGTCATCTAGTATTTTTTAACTCGTGATGTAAACTGGTATCAATATATATATATGTACATATATACTTGCATGATATCGCTATAAGTTCTGTCCTGTAAACCATTGCTTTAATAATTGCTCATTGACGACGAGTCATTACCTTATGAAATGAACTTATTATCTATCATTTCTCACTAATGAATAGGAATCCTTCTGCATCTGGATCTCTCCAGATTAATGAATAGACGGACTATTCCAATGTATACTTTTATAACTGATGGGAGAACGATTTAGTAAAGAAGATATGACTTGCAACTTTCATCAAGAAAAAGTAGAAATGTTGAAAGTTCTAGTATTTCAATAGCACCTGATGCAAACAGCAGAACGGCACATAAATAGTGATGGTTGCTGGGCCTCAACCATATTGTAAAAAAATCAAAATAAATGTTTTCAATTACTTGTTTTTATATGCCCAAAACGGAATGTATTATGTTATTGGTCTGTCCATATGTCTGTGCGTCCGTCCAACCATCTGTTCACTTTTTTCGTTTCTGGATGAAACTTTAGTAAGTCTGAACTGATTGAAATGAAATTTGGTAAGTGAGTTGACTGACAATATACAAGCCATGTTCGAATTTGGGTTTCGCCCGCCAATATTCCCCAGATCATTTTGTTGGAATTTGCCCTCATTTTTCATTTCCGGTGATAACTTGAGTAAGTCGATCTGAACTGAATGGAATGAAATTTGGTATGTGTGTTAACTAACCCAATATACAGGTTCTGCCTGATAATTTTCACCAGAGTTGTGCCCCTTTGTTGGAATTGCCATGGGTGTATTTTTCCACGCCCTAGATGTTCTTGTAATAGTTGTACACATCAAATTTAAAGGTAGAATCTCTTTCTGGACACACTTTCAACAACATATTTTTAAATGAAACTTGTTTAGATGACACATGTCTCTGTATTGACCCCCCCCCCCCCCCCCCCTCCCAACAAAAAAAAAGAAAAAAGAACACACACTTTTGTTGAACTTATTAACTGAACATTTCCTCCCCATGAATATGTTCGATTGGAAATCACACATTGATCACTGCATAGTGTTCTAAAATTAGGAAAAAATTATACAATGGTTTTCTAATGGTAAAAGTTTATTTCCTAGTGTCTTCAACTCAGGATTATTATGTTATAGGACAGAATCAATGTGAAAGAGATGTGCAGAGAAGAGAGACCCCATCTTTAAATAATATCTTATTTTTAATACGACTACTGAAATTAATTTTAACAGGCAAAAATATCTAATTATTTCTTGAAAGCATAATTTTGTTTGGTGGTGTTTGATAGCCTTTGATGTCACATGTGTTATAAAAATTTGTTTTTTGATATGGATATCCCTCCTAATACAGTTATTGCAACATACAACATATTGGACTTCAAAAGTTTATAACCTTTTCTTTACTAAATATTCTTTGAAAAGCAGCCAGGTCCACATATTTTGGGAGGAATTATGGCCCTTAATTTAAGTCAGTTTGCAGGTCCATTTTTGCCAGAGTTGAGGTCCTTGTTGATTTAGAATTTGCTGATTATTTTGGTTTCCGGTTGATAACTTTAGTTTTAGTTATCTGATTGTTTTAAAATTTTGTATATGGATTAGGCACATGTAAATACATGTCAAGTTAGAATTCGTATTCAGTACGCACATTTTTGCCAGAGAAATGGGACTTGTCAACTTTGAATTTGCCAATTATTTTGGTTTCCAGATTAGTTTTAGTTAATTGATTTCTGATTTCAAATTTGGTTTATGGATTACTCATATGAAAATACACCCGTCAATTTTGAATTTGGGTTCCGTCCGCCTATTTTTACCAGAGTTAATGGTCCGAGTTGACTTATCATTTACGATTATTTGATTATTTTGGTTTCCGGGTGATAGCTTTAGTAATAGTTACAGTAATGCTCTAAATAATTGACTTCTTAACCACAGCAGAATTATGGGTAATTTTTCAGGATTTAGTCGGAAATATGGCTTGTTGCCATTCATCGGAAAGCTCTCACAGAGAGCTTTCCGATGAATGGCAACAAGACTTTCCGATGAATGGCAACAAGACATATTTCCGACTATTAAATTCCGGAAAAATTACCCATAATTCTGCTGTGGTTAATGAGTCGATTATTTAGAGCATTACTGTATGTTTGTTTTTAAATTATATGGATTATACTCATATGAAAATAGAAATCAAGTTCAAATTAGGATCGGTCTGCCCATTTTTACCGCATTTACTAGTATGGTCTTTGTCAACTCAGAGTTGTGTTGATTTTGTGCCAATTTGAGGTTATATATCGACTTTAAAAGAGTTTTTTTCAGATTTTGTTATTTGAATGCAGCTCAGTTATTAGACAATGCACAAGAATTTTATCCATATAGCAATAAACTTCTAAGCTCCCACTCTGATGATTCCACCGTTTTGGGGGGCACTGTGGCTAGGTGCATGGCCTGTTATTATAACTGAAATGGGATAATCCATTCAGTTAATACAGGGTTATACTCAAGCCTGAGTTTAGTGTGCCTGTCATTTGCAGAATGGTTATACACTCAAAATATTCATATTGATATTAATGTCAAACAAATTACCCCCCCCCCCCTCCCAAAGGCTTCTTGTTGGTATAACATATCCTTTACAAACCACTTCGGCACAGAAGGGTAAATTAACTTGAGGGAATGAGAGGATATTAACTAACTGATATACTTGTTACACTGATGACTGAGAACATTCATATAGTTCGCACATTGTCAAATACTTCATGTGGTAAAAAAATTAATCAAAGAAACTTGTCATGCAGTTAACTGCACAACAAAACTATATAGAATTTTCCATGGCAATTCAGTGATTTAGCTGTCATTTTGCATTTGGCGTTTTCGTTGTGTGTACACAGTGATTTCAATGATAGGCGTGCCATAAACGGACACAATATATATATGCAATTTACACATGAAAACATGTCAGATAATTGAGTAAATTTTAATTTCTCCGATTTGCTCCACATCCTTCAAAGTTTATTTGTATGCAATGGAGAAAGATTTCAACAAGCATCTGTTTCGGATATAACATGGATTTTAATGTGCGACTTATTTCTTGAAAATGAATGCTTGTAAGTAGCTATATTTTACACAATGCAGAAGCTTCATTTAAAGATTATCTATCTCCTCCAGGCTCCTAGCAAATATGAATCGAAGACCCTGTATATTTTTCTGGTCTTATACAAGCAACCTTTTGGGAAAGTTTTGTGTGCTAATTTTAGAACAAACTTCAGGAGCCCCCCCTTTTACAAATAATGTTTTATTTTTGATACTAGCAAATAATGTAGATTGACTTGTGTGTTGCCAAGGCTGCTGCAAATAAGTTAATGATGAAATACTCAATGCCCCTTATCTGACCATTATCTACATTGTCTGGATTTTAGAGTTATTGTTCATTGCGAAAAACATAAACATTAGCTGATGTTACAGTATATTGTTTACAAATATTCAGGTTTCAACGTACAGAACCTCGTCACTGGAGGGTTATTGGTATTGAAAATAAGAACAAATTTGCTATATTTTTTCATGTTCTCTTTTGTTATAATGGTTTAATGAAATATGTATGATTTTCAGCTGTGCCCGTCACAACACCTTCCGTAGCTTTAAATTAAATAACAGGTAACTGAGTACAAGTCAATTTGAGAATTTAACTTCGGATCATTGGTGGAGCCTTATTTTGGTCCCACCAAAGTGCCCATCAGAATGTATAGATACATGTAGTATGGGGAGAAGAGTCCAGCTCCGCAACCCTACTCTCGAGTTCCAAATAAAAGAAGGGGCAGAATAAAAAGTAATGGTGGGAAAATAATACAGTTTCAAATAAAAGTAGGGAGCAGAATAAATGGAGTGAGAAAAATTGTGCTATATTCAAAACTCAATTAACTCATTGTAACAATGGACTCGACAATTCATACCTGGCCAACTTGCAATTCAAACTGTGAACTTAAGGTATATATATTTGTGCCTGCATTGGCTGTCCATTGGAAATTTTCTAATTTTAGAGGTGTGCACATGTACGTTTATTATTTCTAAGAGTTGAAAACGTTGAGGTACCAGTTATCACCCTCCCCCTTCATCCCTGAATTCAATTGGGAGTATGAATGTCTCCAGACCCAGGTCAATTAAATCGAGACTGGGTCCATGGTTTTAATAGTCAGACTATGATTATCTATTTATGTTCTGCAGGTTTCTCTTCTTGAAAGTGACGATCTATTCATCGCACACATCCAGGAAATTGGCAAAAATGCCGATGGTCTCGTGATTGTCTTCATTGAGGAACTTGGAGAAAAGTGAGTGCGATATTGACATAGAAACTCTTGATTGGGTATACATCTTGGACACCTTGATGGTATTCTCTTAAATTTTCTTATGTAGCCAGTTGAAGACATAAAAATTAAATTTTGACTGAGAATTTTCAATGGGTATGAATTTTCAGTTTCCTCATTGTGGATATGACTAACAATATATCACAATATAGTCACTGTTAAAATGTATCATTTTAGCCCCTTTTATGATCCTCACTAACAAAAAGTTCACTTGCGATATCTTCAGACTTGCGAAATCTTCAGACAATAGGTTAAATAACAGCCTTCAGGAATTTATTGAACTTATTACATGCTTCACTTAACATTCCCTACAGGTGTTTTCTGCATTATCAAAACACCCCTAGCTCCAAATGAATAATAGACTAACCTAATTATTCTTTTAACTGAATGGGAGATTCTATTAAGTAATGAAAGCGCTAATATCTCTTTTAGGAAGACAGTTGATTACTCAAGCCTCAGGCAGCTGCCTGCTCATCTGCAGCCTCCAATAAGTAAGTCTGTCATTACTTTAGTAAATCATTGGAAAGTTGCATTAGATCAACATGAGCAGCGAGATAAGCCGTCCAGTGTTAGCAGAACTAGTTTAAATCCCTATAAGTGCAGATTTGGGTTGCAAGCAAATGGGAGATAACTTCATTTGTATATCTGAGTAAGATTTTAAGTTGCTTTCCGAGGGCCTCGATATGCAGTGGAATTATTTCCTAGTAAAATTAACTATTTGTGCGGTATTTCCTCCAGCTATAAAACTGATGTTGTGATATAGCCTAATGGCTGAAACAATGATAAACCTAATAAAACATTAGTCATACAACCGAGAAACAATGAATACAACATCTATAAAGCCGATGTTCCAGATTCGGCTCTTGATTATAATGGGTTGAAAAATTGGTATTCCTGTTGTGAAATGCATAATAACAAGGCACTCGGGTAACATCCATAAAAGTGATGTACTAAGGAATGATATACTGATAAAATTATGCCCATCAGCCATATTAAATGTTTCTTGAAGGTCTTCGAGTTGTATGTGATAGAAATCTGGCTGACCGACTGATTATTTATGTGAAAAAAACTCAACAGGTTATTTTAACTCATGACTCCCTCAAAGATTTCCATATTTATGTCGCTCGATCAGTATATAAGATGAATGATCACCAAATAAACTTCAATTAAGGTTACATGATTTACCCAGTTTACTCTATCAACTCAGAAAATTATTTTGTTGGATGTTGATTTCGTGGTTGAATAATTCGTGGTTGAATAATAGACCCCCGTGAATTAAAACGATTTTACAGTTCATGAAACTTTTTTTTTTACTGGAAACAAATTATCTACTTGATCTCCACAAGTTTCTTAGCAGTTGAATGTTTCTCTTTTCCATGTCATAGTTGCTAAAATAGTGTTCATTTGTTTTACAGATATTCAAAAGAATATCCAGTATATGCGAAAAAAGTACTGGAAGAAAAAACAGGTAACTGGGTAAATTAGAAATAAGCTTGTCTCCGGCCTTCACTTTCCCATTTGACTTTAAACATTCTCACTCATAAAAGGCATGCCATGCAATATATTGTGGTATCTTTCCAGGGGCGCCGGAAGAGGGGGGCAGAGGGGGCAGCTGACTCCCCTGCCCTTGACCAAGGGGGAGGGGGCGAGCGGGGGCAGGACTTGCCCTTTTTCTGGAGACAGAAAATGCTTTTTGTGTGTTTAATCTCGTGTTTTTATAGCAAAATGTGACTTTTTTGGTCCAAATACCACCAATTTCACAAGGAATATTAATTTTTTGTCAATTTTATCACAAAACGGCCATAAAAACCGACAAATACCATTAAAATAGGGATTTTTGCCACAATGAATTTATGGTTATTTTCCCCAGTTTGCGGAGAAAATGCCCTTTTTTGCGGAAAAGTGCCCTTTTTGTAGGCTCTGCCCCCTGCCCTTGGATGCTTCCGGCGCCCCTGTATCTTTCTAATACAGTAATGCTCTAAATAATCAACTCCTTAACCACAGCATATTGGTGAGAGCTTTCCGATGAATGGCAACAAGCCATATTTCCGACTAAATCCTGAAAAGTTACCCATAATTCTGCTATGGTTTAAGGAGTCGATTATTTAGAGCATTACTGTATCTTGAGCTGGTAAATAAAATAGTTATTAAGAATTCTGAAATGAAGTTATGAAGGTTATCAGTTATTTTGATATTTGAATGTCTTCTCTTTTTTGTTAGTAAAACCACTCAAATGACTGTTTATTCATGGTCTGAAGATAACAGTGCTCTTTTGACCTTTTATACAGTAATGCCCTAATTAATCGACTGCTTAACCACAGCAGAATTATGGGTAACTTTTCAGGATTTAGTCAGATATATGGCTTGCTGCCATTCGTCGGAAAGCTCTCCCCCGAGATATAGCCATATTTTTGACTAAATCCTGAAAAGTTACCCATAATTCTGCTGTGGTTAAGCAGTCGATTAATTAGGGAATTACTGTATCTGGCAAAAGTCTCATTGAGATATCAACATGATTGTATGCGCAAGAACTTCCCACATATTAAACTACATTGTGGCCCACTAACAATTTGTACCAGCGAATCAAAAGATTGACAAAAAAGATTGACAATGAACTAAATAAAATCAGATAAACTTGTGATAAAAAGCATTTATGACATCCAGACAGACTGTATGAGCTATGGTTGCTAACAATGTGAATCGCATTCTTCACTATCAAATAGGGCAATGTGCAAAACTTAGGTTAATTCCGTTTTGTGCTCAAATACTTCAGAAGCTATATTTAAAATGGCATCTGTATATAATAATGATATCCCCTTTAGTATGGGTTATATTTCTCTTTTCATTGTATCCAAATGCATTACATCATTGTTGAATTATCTCGACATTGAGAACTATCGAGAATACATGGTTTATTTAATTTCATTTCCTTGTCTGGTCTTGCAGTCCACTATGTGATCTGTGCAAACATGAATTCACATTTAAAACCTGCCCATGCAGACAATTGAATAGCCCAGATAATGTACGATGTTATTACCTTAAATAAGAAGTGTAAATCTGAACGGAATAAGTTGTGATCTCTTAGAAAGCGGTGTCAGGAGAGATGTGGGATTTTCTTAACATTTTGATTACATTCGATTACATAGGTGAGGGCAAGGAAGGGAGGGAAGATAATGAGCTTTATACAGCTGTCAACCAAATAATTAGGAAGAGACAGACCATCTATAAGAGTTATTCTTCTTCATCCATTTTTTTTCAAATTGAGGGTTGCATCTGCCCATGTTTAAACTGTACCCCTAAACTCTCGCCACTGACCCCATTTCTATATTAATTTGTATCTCTTTCAGATCATGCCAGTTGTGGAAGGAAAGTATCCATCAGAAAGTGAAGGAACTATGTGAGTATATACAAGCTAACTAACGAAAGTCTTCTTGGAAGTTATTGCCCCCCGACATTCTGAAAGAAAAGGGGGGACTATAGAAACAGGCTCCGTCCGTCCGTAAAAAATATTTTTTGACAGAGTTATTAACCTTTTTCGACTTAGAAAATTTAAACATTTTTTATAATTTTCTGTATGAGGGTACCTTCATGGTGTAATCAACCCCTCCTACAGTTTTGATCGTAGATATTTGAAACTTCAAGAGTATTGCTACCCACATATTGGAGATGTGCAACATGTATATAGATGACGGATTTTTTATTTTATTTTTTACGGAGTTATTAACCCTTTTCGACTTGCCACGTTGTCGGGGGACACTGTGGTCGGCTGACCTTTTATTTCTATTTTGAATTTGTTTTCAGAAACTATCAAATAGGAATAAGGTCATGTAAAATGAATCTCCCATTTCTCGGGCCAAACAAATTTGAAAACCATGCGAGTGTGCAATTTTTATACGCCCTTTTGAAAAAAGGTCGTATTATGGAATCAGTCTGTCCATCTGTCTGTCTGCCTGTTTGTCCGTCCGTCCATCCGTTAACATTTTTGGTTTCCGATCAACTTCAGTTTGGCTTATTTGATCTGAACCAAAGTTGTGTGTGTATTTCCCGGCTAAAGATACAGGCAAGTTCGAATATGGGTTCCGTCCAATTATTTTTTTTTACTTAGAATTTGACCGTCTTAACATATTTAGTTTCCGACCGATAACTCAAGTTTGGAATATTTATCTGAACCAAAGTTTGTATGTGTATTTCCCGGCTGAAGATACAGGCCAAGTTCGAATATGGGTTTCGTCCAATTATTTTTGCATGAGTTACGGCCCTTTTACGACTTAGAATTTGACCGTCTGTTAACATATTTTGTTTCCGACCGATAACTCCAGTTTGGATTATTTGATCTGAGTTTAATTTGAGTTGACTGTGGCCATTATTTCCTTACCATATGTCCCTAAAAAGTTAGTGATAGATTCAATGTGATTTCCAAACTGCTCTCTGACACATGATGATGTTTCGACCAATCAAAAGACAGTATGACCTTCTGTGATCTCAAGGTAGAATATAAAATAGGAAGCCCTTATGCATTGTGCAAGTTAACCCTGTCAATGTTTGTAGTGTCTAGTCAAATATGGTGGAAATCTCAAGCTTCACAACATTAAATGTCTGTTATATTTTACCACTGAATCACCATGACATCAAGGGATCAGCATAAATCATGACGTCACTTGGCAGTGAATATGTTAAGCTTTATTTCCAAGCCTGCAAATAGTGTGTCTGTCATTGTAGAATGAGGTCCCCCGCATTGGGCTAGCATCACCAAATTCACCCTCTGGGGAGCTCATTCTGCTTAGGTCTCATCTTCTGGGAAGTAACTAGTCTCAAATAAAAGGTCAGCAGACCACTGTGTCCCCCGAAAAAGTGGCAAGTCGATGCCGCTTTGTTGAAGAAATTAAAAAAAAATGTTGAAATTTTCTAAGTTGAAAAGGGTTAATAACTATGAAAAAAAAATTCCATCATCTATATACATGTTGCACATCTCCAATATGTGGGTAACAATACTTTGAAGTTTCAAATATCTACGATCAAAACTGTAGGAGGAGTTGATTACACCACGAAGGTACCCTCATACAGAAAATTATAAAAAATGTTGAAATTTTCTAAGTCAAAAAGGGTTAATAACTCCGTCAAAAGATAATTTTTCCGTCATCTATATACATGTTGCACATCTTCAATATATGGGCAACCATATTCTGAAGTTACAAATCTCTAGGATAAAAACTGTAGGAGGAGTTGATTACACCACGAAGGTACCCTCATACAGAAAATTATAACAAATGTTGAAATTTTCTAAGTCAAAAAGGGTTAATAACTCCGTCAAAAGAAAATTTTTCTGTCATCTATATACATGTTGCACATCTTCAATATATGGGCAACCATATTCTGAAGTTACAAATCTCTGGGATGAAAACTGTAGGAGGAGTTGATTACACCATGAAGGTACTCAAAAGTGTGACGGACGGACCCCGTTTCTATAGTCCCCCAAAAATAAATTTTTCGGGGGACAATTAACATTGTTTTTAGTTACTTTTTCCCTTCTGGAAAGTTTCTATATCCCCTAATTTTCAGAAGATAAAATGTATAATCGAGGTGAATAATGGGTGAACATTAGAGCTGAAACGGTTGACCCATTCTTCTAACCGGTTAACCATCGGGGTTAACCGGATTTCAACCGGTTAACCGCTAAATTTCTAGCGGACTTCTCTCACACTAATTATGTCGACATTATGCCATGCTCCACGGACAAACCTAGGTGTGAAGTAGTAGCTGAAATAAAGACCTTATTCACGGCATTTAACGATATTCAAAAACACGCATTCATTGTTCTTTTGCTGGCTCTCGTGATGGGGAATGAGCAAGTGAAATTTGTGAATGGCAGGAGAGATCGCTTATTTGCCGTGATCAGCATATGTTTGGGCATTTGTAAAACGAGTAAAATAGTATGGGTATTGGTAAAACGAGTAACAAAACTATATATTAAAGATCTGTAATATATCACTATCATCATTGGTATATCCTCCAATGCATTATATATACAGACAAGAAAGTAATAACTAGAGAACAAAAAGGAAGGTCAGTTATATAGGTCAGACTCGCAGTCCTATTCAGTATTCGAGCTATTCGTCGGTATCATGATAGCGGACACTAGTGTTGGGAGGTTATATAATTTACGTTTCGGTTTCGGTTTTAGTATGCAATCGCTTAACATATAGCAATTACTGCCAAATTGAGTGTTAATTAGTCCCACAGGCACAACCAGTTACAGAGTAGCATGGAGCATCAATTTCCTTGATAAAAGGGAAGATTATTGAAGAAGTGTTGGGTTGCTTCAACTACGATGTCTGTTTGGTCACTCAATTGAATTGATCATATTAAATCACAACAGGGAGGAAGAACGGGAAGAGTGAAGACATTGTGCAGCTGATCTCAATCTTCAAACTTTGTCGACTTACATAGTTTTTATAAACCCCACTGTAAAACAGTTTTATATATAGTATGTCGTGGTGTGGTTCCAATTTGAATCCATGTTGCTTTCGTGCAGTATGCCACACAACGCCACTTTTACGTTGTCACTTCCTTGTGTGCATTCAGGCTTGATACACAGTGACTGCACACATGCTTTTGTTGGAAGAAAACTTCAAAGGGTCGGAATTGATTGAAGGTCGCCGACACTTCCAGACAGTTCGAGAATTGCTACTAAGTATCTGATACTACCGCGTGTACCAATTAATGCTTGCATTGCACTCTACTATCGGTGACACAGGATTTAGTATTAGTTTTGCATCATTTAACCTAATATTTTGAGGATTATTCACGTTCACATTCAACTGACAACGGGATGCGGTTACGTCCGGTTCATTTTTTTCTAACCGGTTACGTCGCTAACCGGATGCTAACCGGTTAACCGTCTAACCGTTTCAGCTCTAGTGAACATCACCAACTTCAACTAGGGAAATTCAATCTGATCCTAGGTCTCCCATAGCAGTTGTGGCCTCAGCAGAATGAGGTTCCCAGCATGTGCAATTGGTGATGCTACATCGTCATGCAGGGTTGTGTCAGTAAATTCACCCTCTGGGGACCTCATTCTGGAAATGACAGACACCCTATTTGCGGGTTTGTTTATATATTTTATATATTTTACATGTGTGGATCTCCTGGTTTTCAACATAGATCTTTCTGGTTTTTAGGAGGATAACCACTCCAGAGAGCTCTCCACCACCTTCATTACAACAGTGTCATGTGAGTATTAGCCTAGCTACCAGCCTAGAGTTTTCAAATTTAGAGAGGAGTGACTTTCTCCTGTGGAAGTGGTTATTGTCATTAAGTGATTGCAACAAAGTGTCAGTCAATTGGTAATTGACAACTTAACAACAACAACAAGACCTATCATGGTACTCCTTGTTTTAAGTCACTTAACCCTTCCATGACTGAAGCTTCCTGAAATTTTTTTTAAATCCTGTGCCAATGCATTCTCTTATATATGCGAGTCTCCCATATATAGCTCGCATATAGAAGAGAATACATTGGCCTAACAATAATTACCTTGACCTTGCAAGCCAGTGCATTCCAGGTCTTTAAATGCCGCATCAGCTGAGTACCCTTCATGAAATGGTTAAACTGATGTGTCCTATAGGGCATTAACACAAATGTTGCTGTCACTTAAAATATTTAAATGGCAGTAATCACTTCACTCTCCTATTTATTTATGTGGGAAGCGGACTTCTATCAGAGAGCCCTCATAGGCTGAATTTTAGCTTACTTCTGAACATGAGCCTTGTTATACTTTTTGCGTGTAATTAAATGGGAGCGGGCACTCAACAGGTTAATCCTTCAATGACTGGATCTTCCTGAAATTTTGCGAAAACCCTGTGCCAATGCATTCTCTTATAAATGTGAATCTACCATATAGAGCCTTGTATATATAAGAGAATGCATTGGACTAACAATACTTACATCAACCTTTTTAAGCCAGTTCTCTTGTATATGTGAAGCTCCCTATGGGAGACTCGCATATATAAGAGAATGCACTAGCACAGGATATTTAATGCTACACCAGTGCTGCTCCTGTCATGAAAGGGTTAAATCCATGCAGCATATCTGAAAATTTACAACCCTGTTACAATCAAGCTTTCCACACATTCATCAGTGGGAGGAGCTTATGGTTGCCAGGAGACAAGGCATCTGCAGAAACAGCTTAATTAGTTTTAGAGCGCTGACGATATACAACACTACCCTGGAGATCATGCATTCTTTATGTCTTCAATTCTGAATTATATGATGACTATCACTCGAAATGAAAAATCATTGATGAATTTTCAACATTATTGCTGTAAAAATTTCAGTACATTATGATTTGTCAACAAAAATGTTGTTTGAAAGTAGGCAATTTAACACTGAAGGTATGCGTGGATATAAAATGTAGGGTGAACAAAGAGTTCTCCATGCAGCAAGCGACCGACTGAGTTGCTGATTGGTTGAAAATATCTGCTAATAAATATTATTTGATTGATAGCCTACGGAAAGTCCTTTCATGAAATGCACTTTAATTGGACAAGTGCATACTGGAATGGTATATGGAAGCCGTGTACTTCTCCCTGCCTAAAATAGATGAAGTGACATATATTAGGAAGACGAAATGTCACATGTGTCGAGATCCTTCTAGGCAGCTTGCTGTTCCTTTGCCAGTGTCCCCTTTGGACCAGAAAATTATTGGACCTAAACTTGGTCTCAATATTTTTCAGACAATTTGAAAAAGTCTTGGTCCATTCAATATAACATGACTTTATAGATAAATGTAAAAGGATGGTTTAGTTGATATCTAGTATGAAATTTTGACAAAACTTTGACTTTGTCGGACCAACTGTCACAGGCTATATCTATTAAATCTATACACCCTCTGTGGATTAACCCTTATTCCAACGTATCGTCTTTTAACGTCTTTTGTTGTAGCGTCCGTATCGTCTTTTGACGTCTTTTGTTGCAGCGTCCGTATCGTCTTTTGACGTCTTCAATTTTTGCATTTTCAACACTCGGATTTGAGACTCGAATAAACAGTAATAATGACGATTTACATTGATTGTGTTTTGTTCTGCTGATGGTTAAGATCATGAAGGGCACATATTAAATCCTTTCTTCCATTGCTAGGCTTTATATTTGCAAAATGTTTACTTAGAATACTGTTTTGGCCGACAAAATGAAAACAAACGAAACAGAAACACGTGGTTTCGACGAAAACGAAAGTTGTTGTCAGAGACGCTTCCTTGTTGATTGCGTAATGCGTGGCCGCGAGGGTAATCTATGTAAAATATGACAACTTGAAATTGACATTTATATTGGATTATGTATTATTTCTTAAGTGGTGATTTTATATTTCCAAATAGAGCAATATGAACATTTTCCCCAGCCGTAATTAAATCGGCCACAGCTAAGCAAAATATCAGCGTGACAGTTGCGGAACTGGCCATTGGGATGTTTTTCCTGTCGAGTTCCATTATGATTGTCACTTCACCCGTGAAAAAAGATTTTTATAATAATATATTTTTTAATGGACTAAACATCATAATGAAGGCACTTATTTCCACCTTGCCTTCCTAAATATTAAAAAATGTTGACATAGAGTATGTTCTCAGTCTCGTATTGGCTGACAAAATGAAAACAAACGAAACAGAAACACGCGGTTCACTGGTAGCGAATTTTCGACGAAGACGAAATTTGATCAATATTTAATGTAGGTGAACTTCTCCACAAACCAAAGTTGTGAAACATATTCATTAAGTGTCACAATTGTTATTTATTTGAGAACTCGAACATTGCAATTCCAAATTGATGACTCAAAGTGGATCTTTCTGCTTTTATTGCACAAATTTACTCTGCGAAATCAGGTTATGTCGGAGCATCGGAATATTATTACCGGTTGTAATGTAACTACGGACGCGGCCGTTGTGCTATCGGCGGGATTCTGAACACATAATTAAAACTTTTTTATATATATTATCTACAAATTTAGTATAATAAATTGATGAGATATTACTTTTATATGTCCATCTGTTCAAGATTTCAAATATACCGCGCAAAAGACCATCGACCCTGATCGATCGAGAAAGAAATCAATAAAAAAAAAAGTAAATATCTCCTGGTTTGACATCAAGTCAGCCCAATGTGGGTGCTTCTAAATGAAGGCGAGTTTACAGTTGACATGCAGATATCTCAAATTCAGCTTGGGAAGCTTCTTTGCGTGTATGCATATATAATTACCAATTATAAAGTAATAAGGTACTTATATCAGCGCAATGCGATGAAACAGAATATCCCAAGCGACACATTCGAGCACCTGCTGGCGACGTCTTGCTAAGTTAGCCCACTGCCATTTCGAACAATTCGCGCTCGTTTTCTGTCATCTAATTAGCATCAATGGGGAAACTCCACCCCTAAACTTGAGCCAATGAAATCAGTTCAAACTTCTAATCATTGATGTCATTGGTTGTCAATGAAAACATTCTTAGAATCAACAAAAAGTGACCTTTGAACATGTGGTTTTTGCACGAAAATTTACAAAATTTCACAAAGCAACGTGACGTAATTGCTAATAATTTGCGCTTTTATCGGAAGTCTTTTTACGACTTTTGTCAAATCATGGTTTATATGATTAATGCACATCAAATATAAAGACATTTGGTTTAATTATTTTATTATAATACGATTTTTTGTTTTCCAAAATCATGAATTATTTTTTTTTCAATCAGGACACGAATCCGTGGGTAAACAAACTTAAATGATATACTCGCATAGGCATACTGTAAATTTGCATAAAATGTCATTTTTGACTCACATGTGTGATAAAATGAAGATAAACGGTTGTTTATATGCACATATTTAGTTCGTCTATTGGTTTATGTTTCCATTATCGTATTCACAGATGACACTTGAGTGAAAGCATGTTTGTTGTTGCATATCGGATGATACACACGGCACATATACCTGTGGCCAGTGTGGGGAAACACCCGATGATATTATAACGTCAAATTCCTGTTGGCTAACGTAATTACCTTCATACCTGGTGACGTTGGCTATATGACGTGGTTTAACTACATGTGTTGTTGGGAAAAGGGTTAAACACAATTTACATTTATTGCAAATAACATATCATTTGTGCTGGTTTTGTTTACTAATTTACTAAAATTAGGGGACAAAACATTTTCATGCACTGTAGTGGAGAACTTCCTGAAGGGGGGGGGGGGGGGGGGGGGTGGTAGATAAACTTTATTATATTATATTCTTAACGTAATTTTAAGCAGAGATCCTACATTTTTAGCATAAGGTACAACTGCTATTAATCACGTTCATCAGCAGTTTCCCCAATCAGTTGAATCAGAATTTATGGGTTTTATGCAAACTCTAGGTTTTTGCTAGTAAGCTTTGTTTTTGCTTTGGTCCTCTATGTTGTATATGTTGCTGTTCACAATTCTCGGATTTCTCTCCTCAGCGAACATAACTTGATATTTTTATGGAAATATGAACACCGAGCTTTAATATACCCCCTTTAAAAAAATAAAAAGGGGGGGGTATACTGTTATGCACCTGTCCTTCTGTCCATGCATCTAGCTGTCTAAGTCTGTCCGTCCATTCTTCCGATGTCTGTTCATGTCATAACTTGAACAGTAGTTCTCAGATCTCAGGGAAATTCGGTATGGATGTTCACTACTATGAGGACATTCAATTCCATTGTTTTGTTCCGATTTCCATTCTGGAGTTATTCATCTTTGTGTATCTGGAAATGTTGGCTTTTTGGTCCGTCTGATTCTGTTCATGTCGTAACTTCAACATTTGTGCTCGGACTTCCATGAAATTTGGTATGAATGTTGACTACTTGGAGGACAATCAATGGAGGTGGCCATTGTTTTGTTCGGATTTTCAATTCTAGAGTTATTCATCTTTGTTTATCTGGAAATATTGGCTTTTTGGTCAGTCCAATGTCTGTTCAGGCCACAACTTGAACAGTAATGCTCGGATCGCAATGAAATTTGGTATGGATGTTCAAAACTATGAGGACATTCAATGGCGTGTTCAATCGTTTTGTTTAGGTTTTTCGTACTATAGTTATTCATCTTTGTTTATATGAAAATGCTGATTTTTGGGTCCATCTGTCTGAGTATATGAGACATAGATTATATATATGTCCACACTAGGAGGTATGCCATAAGGGGGTATGCACCAGACGACAGTCCATCTCTTGTTGATCACTTGTTAAAGAAATTTTGAATTTTCACCTCAAATAGGCATATCACATGTGCATAAAATGAAATAATATAGGCTTTAAAACCTATGACAATTAATGTACTGTATAATCCTGTTCAATACATTAGTAATAAAAATTCTACCCTGGGCTTATTTTATCGATTATTGTCTGGTAATTAACTTACGATGCTCTTTATTAGTTGACTTCACGTCTTGTGTATTTATTTGAATCTTCTTATTATAGCCCACAAAGGAGGCTCGAATGTCTTGAGGATTCACCGCTTAATTGTTGTGATCTATTGTTGTGAAATCCAATGGGTTGTTGGCAGGTGGAATACATCGATTTGTTGACATACAACACACTCAGAAGTCATCTTTTTGTCTGCCCAAGTACCTATAATGCTATGATCAAGTCTAATCGCATTGTCATTGTTAGGTGAAACCCAAAACCTGTCATTAACACTCTATGATAAGCAAATATTTGTTGAGATTGAATTAATCAAATAGTAGGTCCCATAGACGTGTACACTATGGATGGTTAGCTTATTCTTAATATTCATGTCTGCACATAAAAATTAGCTTGGATCTTTTGAGTGTGGTGTGGGTTAAATTTACCTGTTCATTGATCATTTTACATAGAACATATCAGTGTCTACGTATCATTAGGATCTTATCAGTATGTGTAGGTTTTATCTGGAATATAGATGATCAGCATGAAATTATCTGTTGTGGAAATCCAAAACAAATTCAAGATGCAGGTAATAATATCAGAATTCATTGTGTTTATCAATATGTTTAACCCTTTCAGTGCCAAGTCTGATTTTTGTATCAACCCATATTTCCTTGATTATTTTTCAAATTTATTGATTATAATAATGTGATACATTGATGGAAAGAGCTCTAAGCTCGTTCCATTAATTTTATCTAACTCTAAGAGCTCTTTCCATCAATTTATCACATTTATTATAATCAATAAATTTGAAAAATAATCAAAGAAATATGGGTTGATACAAAAATCGGACTTGGGAATGAAAGGGTTAACCCTTTCATGACTGGAACTTCCTGAAATTTTGCGAAAACCCTGTGCCAATGCAATACTCTTATATGTGCGAGTCTCACATAAGGAGCCTCGCATATATAAGAGAATGCTTTGGCCTAACAATATTTACCTAGACCTTGTAAGCCAGTGCATTTTCTTATAAGCAAGGCTTCCAATGGGAGACTCGCATATATAAGAGAATGCACTGGCACAGGATCTATAATGCTGCACCAGTGCAGCTCCTGTCATGAAAGGGCTTAAATTGCCTTCCTTTTTCTGAGTATTTTGATGAAAAAAACATTTTATTAGTGTGTGCAATTCTGGATTTACTGTGTACTCATATTTTTATACCCTATAGAAATGAACTCCGTCAGTCCGTTTGTGTGTCTGTCACACATTATGGGTACCTTCATTGGATAATCAACTCCTCCTACAGTTTCAAATGCAGATAATTGAAACTTTATGATATTGCTAGCAATATATTTCAGATGTGCAACATGTATATGGATCGTGGAAAATATTGTTTTGCACTGAGTTATTCCCCTTTCTTGATTAGGATTTTTTTTTACCGTTTTGATTTTGGTACCATCATTGTCTAATAAATTCCTCCCACGATTTCAAATGTAGAGAATTGAAACTTTATGATATTGTTACCCATATAATGCTAATGTGAAACATCTATATGGATGACAGAAAAAAATCTATTTTCAGAGTTATTCCCCTTTCTTGATTTATAAAACTTTTTTTAAAGAAATTAAAATCAAAATAAAATAGCATGTTTAAACATCAAAATGATTTTAAATCGATTAATGGCTTAAAACAGACTATAGAATCAATTAGTCAATACAACAATGAAACAGAATGTCTCTTGTATTTAGAAACCATTCAAACCAATTACCATCATCAAATAAACAATTCTTTCTTATCTACCAGTAAACCATATTTTAGCACTATAGTCTATTCACATAGTAGGTGTTAAAATGTAAACTAAAACTGTTTCTATCACCTCTAAATCTAGCTGTCTGTTGCAATTTTGTCCATAAAACAATCTTGTTTTATTTTCACTACATGAGATTTCAAAGAAAAAAGTTAAATTAAACAAACTACATGCATTATTTCTAAAAAAAAATTCCTAAAATAAAAAATGTTGGGTCATTCAGTTCCACTAACGGAAGTTATTAAAAAAAATATAACTATTTAATCCCTTTCACATTTAAACTCTTTTTAACATTGCTTGAACATACAGGTATATTTCTTTTCACTATGTATCCGTCAATATACATTCATATCAGTGTCTCAGAATATTTACTGAGCAATCAAGACTCTTGAAGAGAGGAATGACATGACATGTTTAGACAAACAAATCCGGTTTGTACATTGGTATATCAATCGGGTTGTTATACAGTAGGACTTTATCTGTTACAGGAACCATACTTGCACAGCACACCTGTTCAGAAACCACCATCTGGTAAGTGTAAATGAGATTTTAAAATGATATTACTGATGACAATAAATTTACATGCATGCATGGATATGCCATTTGTTTGTATGGGAGACAGCTTTAAATAGTAGGAGGAAAATATTGAACTATAGTGTTCAGCATAGTGTTTAAAAAAACCAATAGCTTCAGGAATACGTTAACTCTTTCTATACTGAAGGGATTCTCCCATTCAGTTAATAAAGTATATATTGGAATTATGTTATTCATTTGGAGGGGTGTTCATGTTATGAAAGCAGACGACAGACATACAAAAAGAAGAAGATAATACAAGAGTAAAATTATTCATATTCATTGGTGGTCGTTTGTGGAACTTATTATCTGAACAGTTCATTATAAGGGAACTATACTCATCAGTGAGTATTTAGTATAGAAATGGTTAACTACCTTCCATATGCTGTAGTCATGCCATGAGGAATCGGGGAGCTAAATGTGACACATTATTAACATTTTCAGTGCCAAGTCCGATTTTTATATCAACCCATATTTCCTTGATAATTTTTCAAATTTATTGACTATAATAATGTGATACATTGATGGAAAGAGCTCTAATAGCTCTTTCAATCAATGTATCACATTATTTTAATCAATAAATTTGAAAAATGATCAAGGAAATATGGGTTGATACAAAAATCGGACTTGGCACTGAAATCTTGTTTATTTGTACATCATATCTAAATATTTTAAAATCATGAATTAATGGGGGAATGAATTTTTTCTGAGCGGGACATTTATTTGACTAGCTGCTGTAGTTCTGAGTTTTTCCAGGTAAAATTTGGTTACAGGATAGCTCTGTCATACGCTTGGGGAATTATTTAAAAAAGTAAACATATGACCTATGATTTTTCTTGCATTTTCGTGATCAGCTGGTGTCAATCTAGCTGGGTAAACATCACTGTAGTGAATTTGGCCGAAACGTTAACACTGTCGTCTATGGGAAACCATTTAGTTCAGTGATTCCATAAATCATACTTCTATATCAGGTAAGAGAGTAGGACAGCGAAGCAGTTAGATGGCAACAGGGAGAAGTCGGCCAAAATGGGAAACATATTTGGTTGTAGATGTGTCTCAATATTAACAAATTGGTCCATAAGTGCTTGTCATAAAATTATTTCAAATACAAATAGAGTTCTACTTCAATACATATCAAATCTCAAAATAAATCATGGGCTCTAATAACGTGCAAGTATCAAGATTTCCTTGAGTAAATAGATGCGAATGATCGATAATTCTAATGACATAATAATTTACAAGGGCCTTCTTAAAGCGACTTGGTGGTTTGAGTGCATTAAAATGCACATGTTAATATTCGCTTTGTTACTTTCGAGGCTTTAAATAGGTTGATAAATAAGTGAAATACCTTCATACAAACCATTATATGTCCCGGAAAGCTTTATTGAACTCATTTTCCCATGAAATAGCCATTGTCCCTCGAGGATATCCAGTTGTAAAATTTTGCGAGACAATTGTTAAACAGGCAGTACTGTAAATTTTTCCGAAACAAGTCTACAGGCGGTACTCAACACTCAGTACCGTTGAGAAGGCTGTATACATTAGAATTGTTGATTGTTCATCTGGAGGGATGTTCAAGTTAAACAAGCAGACAACAGAGATGAACTGATAATACAACTGCAGAAGGTTTTTTATCCATATAATAAGTTCAACAAAGGGCCTATAGCCTATTATCTGAACATATCCTAAGGGAACAGCTCATCAATGAGTATTTAGTAACTCCTTTACTTAACCCATTCATGACGGGAGCCGCGCTGGTGCACCATTATATATCATGTGCCAGTGCATTCTCTGATATATGCGAGACTCGCAGAGGGAGCCTCAGATATATAAGAGATTTCACTGGCTTTCAAGGTCAAGGTAAATATTGTTAGGTCAATGTAATATCTTATATATGCGAGGCTCCCTATGGGAGACTCGTATATATAAGAGAATGCATTAGCACAGGGTTTTTGCACAATTTCAGGAAGCTCAAGTCATGAAGGGTTAATTGATTTCACAAATGTTAGTGTCACAAACTACTTCCATGCTTTCTTATTTGTAACTAAATGATTCAATGCCAAGCTGCAGCAGTAGCAGTCACCTCCCTATAATGGGTTAAATAATATTGCTGGAGATATTAAAATATGAGAATGATGGCTTTTCATTTTCTTTGAAATAATTTTCTTAAGATTCAGACTATTTATCACAGCGTGATATACACTGCCCTTCTATAATGTTGTCATGACATGTATACACATGAGGGTGGTTTCTTTGAATGGTGTTGGCATGCTTGGGTAACTTTGTATAATTACCCATGAAATTGTTCCAATTACTGACTAGCATTCAAATTATTATTTTGAATTGAACAATACCGTTTACTCGTCTAAAATGTTCATATTTTGCCATCAATTAAATTTGTGACTGTACTGAATTAAGTAATTAAGATGCCAGAACAGAACAGATGTAGTATAACATCTAACATTAAAGTGAAACTTGTGATCACAGTCTTTTGTGGCCAATTCTGATAGTACTGAATTTTACCCTTTAAATAAATGGATTATTCCATTCAGTTATAAAATTATGAAATGGATTGGTCTTATTTATCTGTGGGGATGTTCACATCATATAAGACGATGATATGCAAAGAAATATTTGGATTTATTTGTATGGATGTTCAACTAATAAATTCTGAATACTAAGCAGCGGCACATATCTACAAATAAATAAATGGTAATCAACTAGCCACACATCACTGAGTATTCAGTTATCAAAGGGTTTATGCCCCCATTTGAATTTTGTGATTGTTCTACATTCTGTCTTTAAACCTTTCTTTACCTAATGGATTCTCCCATTCAGTTATAAAAGTATCCATTGAGTTTGTCTATTATTTCTTTGGAGGGATGTTCAGGAAATATAAGATGGACAAATTTTTAAATCATTTGCATAAATATTCCAATACAATGGTGGGAAATATTCAGATAATAAGTTCAACAAACAACCATTTGTTGAATTGTTATCTGAACATTACCCACTAATGTATATAAATCCTCTTCCCTCATCTTATCTTTTCATTTGTTTGTGTTCTGCTTTCATTACTTAAACATCCCCTCCAGATGAATAATAGACCATTCCAATGTATATTTTTATAACTGAGGGCGAGAAACCATTTAGTGTAGAGAGGTTTAAACAAAATTCCATCCAAATTGGGAAAATTGTCCAGCACTTGAAATTGAACTCTTTAGGTAAAACATGTGATAACATTATGGTCTTTGGTTACAGACTACAATGGCTGCAGTCAGAAGCCTATGACGATGGTACCCCAGTATTATCCTCCACCTCCTCCTCCTCCACAAGTAGTGCCACACTCATACCAGTCACAGGTGCCACCTTATGTTGATGTGCCGATTAACCCATCGATATGGGTGCCACACCTGAAGATGGCAAGCAGTCAGATTAACCTTTCTATCGAGACCTCTCAAGATGTCAACGGTAAAGACCTGCCATTGTCAGATATGAATACAATGAGGTACTTCTTCAACCTTGGGATAGAGGTGAGTTTCGACATATAGCTAGCTGAAATAGGCTCCCTTTGTGAGACTTTATTCAGCATTTGGGGGGAAAGTGGCCCATTTGTGCGCACATGTTGATTGTTTAAAAAAACAAAAATTTGCTCTATTTAACTTGGCACTGATTTTAGGCAGATATTAAGATATCTGGACAATGACAATAGTATATTATGTTTGTCGCCAGGAACAACTGCTTTGTAAAATATTTATGCTGCAATGAAGTTTAGGAGTATACTTGATTCAGCATGTCTATCCATCTGTCTGTGGATGCATGCAACCAAACCTGAGTTTAGTGTGCCTGTCATTTGCAGAATGAGTTCCCCAGAGGGTGAATTTAGTGACGCTATATCCCTCATAGTGGGCTAGCATCACTAAATTCACCCTCTGGGGACCTCATTCTGCTTAGGCATCCTCTTCTCTGGAAAGTTTCTTTATTATCAAATTGACTACTGACTTGTTTTTGTAAAATATCCTCGAGTTTGACATTGATTCAACCTGAATTTTCATTCTTAGCTTTTGTTTTATCTGCGGCCTCATGATGCAGCATGACTGACTTGCCCAACGTAAAGCATCACTGTGAGAATGATATGGTAAGCACAATGTGCTTTTGTTAAGTATCTGGCCATTACAATAAAATATCTGTGTTCTCAGGCAATTAAATCAAAATTTTGAGATGTGGGAGGGAAGCTATTCAATATTTGTAACAGAAAATATTTAAAAGATATCAAGCTTTTTATGATAAAATTTCAGTGACTGGAGAGGTACCAGAGAACACAGAATTTTATTTTATTTGGCCTCACTGTGCTAGTGATATGGCACATGACACTTCTACACATGTATATAGATTTGACCAACCAGCTACATGTACAGTAATGCTCTAATTAATCGACTCCATAACCACAGCAGAATTATGGGTAACTTTTCAGGATTTAGTCGGAAATATGGCTTGTTGCCATTCATCGGAAAGCTCTCTGACTAAATCCTGAAAAGTTACCCATAATTCTGCTGTGGTTATGGAGTCGATTAATTAGAGCATTACTGTACTTCAGCAGAAGTGATGGTGGATGTAATAGAAAAAAATCTTTTATTTCCAGTACTACCGAGCTGTTTGCCAACTACAGGGAGAGATAAACATAAACAAATCACCCACAGTGACGTGTACAGCTCCAACTCCCATCCCAGTGGCAGAGGCCACACCCACAATGGAGTGCTATAGTCAACCAGTCATGTATGCTCAAAATACTGCTGAAATCCTCTACGTCAACGGTCAGTGTTATAAAGGTTCATACAACGGGTCACAACAACATGTACATAATACATACACAGCACCAAAGAAATCCACTTCCAAACCACATATAGATGGCAGATCAAATGAGGACCATCAGTCCCAAAATAGTAATGATATTATTGATCAGGAGAGAAATTTGTCACCAAATAATGATAGTGGTTGTAGTTCAGATTCTGCAAGTGACGTGTCGCACAATTCAAGTCCGGAAAGCGATTGCTTTATAATAGGGAATTCAGACCCTCAGGCCAGTAGCAATTCTGAATATGTTTCTAGTGTTGACTCAAGTGTCAAAAAACTGATTTCTGGAATAGATGCATGTGTTGTTTCGGAAAACAATACTTCAACGTTGGATTCAAATCGGTGTCGAAGTTCAAATGAACAAAAACCCAAACGCAAGTACTTCATGTATGGCCCACATAAACTTGTGAAACCTATCAAGGATATTCCACCGCGCTTTCTGACGATGCTACTGGAGACGCAGGCTGAAAAAGCTCGGTGTGAAGGACAACCAATCATCATGCAGTGCTACAATCCAACGTATTTCGGGCCACCAGAGGCCATAGGTAACATGCCCGATCATGCTTGTCAAGAGCATTTACCTTATTTGGAATGCCCACCGAGCACAGGTGATGGGTTCAATTACCCCCCTTGCACACCAATCTATTCCCAGGAATCCTCTGCAGTATACTCTTCTTCACTTTCAAATAATTCATTCAGTGGTAATCAAGGTGATGGTAGTCATGGTGATGGTAACCAAGTTAACAGTTATGCTTCTGCTTAATAAAATTTTGTTACAGCTTTATGCTTTTTTGTGCTGCAACTATATAGTGCCTAACCTAACTGATTTGATAAACTTAGTCGTAGTCCAGACAATAGTGGAATTGCATCCTCCATGTGTTTCGCTATCAGCTTATCTATTAGCAAGATGTTAATAGTGCTAATAACTTAACCCTTCCATGACTTGCATCCTGAAACTTTGCGAAAACCCTGTGCCAATGCATTCTCATATAATATATGTGAGGCTCCCTAAGTTAATACATTGGCCAAACAATATTTTCCTTGATCCTGTAAGCCAATGCATTCTCTTATACTCGCATATAGAAGAGAATGTGCCAATGCATTCAACCTAAGAATAAATATCTTGATGTTGTAAGCCATAGCATTATGTTATATATGTGAGGCTCACTAGGTGAGACTTGAATATATAAGAGAATGCACTGGCACAGGGTCTTTAATGCTGCACCAGAGCAGCACTCGGAATGAAAGGGTTAAATTATTAAAAAATATATGAGATGCATCTTTGTAATTTTGACATATTTCAGGCTGGCAATTTCAGAAACATTCTCATGTTTAATTTAATTCTATAATATGGTGGTGGTGTTTAATATTGTATACTTCTCCTTTTACATGCAGGCTACACAACCTACTCCAACAGCCCCTCCCAAGCTCACCTAGTGTATATGAATGCACCATGTCAGCCATCACAGAACATATAATACAGCACCCGCTCATCCGATTACACCTGCCATGGTATATCACCAGAGAACTGCATGCTGGCTGCTATTATACCTCCTCGAGCTCTGTCATCAGTAGCAACCCTACAGAGTAGCAGTTGAATGAAAAATGAGCTCAAATTTGGAAATAATCCCAGTGCTTTTAATTTTGGTGCTAAACTTGTATTCCAGAAAATTCCAGAAGAAAGTCATCATTTAATTGTTTTGACAGCAGAGCCAAAAGAACTCTTGACCGATTCACCATCATGTTATCAGTGCTCAAAAAATATGTTCAATTGAATTTCAGATGGTCTTGTACATAACCTTGCGTGAGAGTCTTAAGGTGCTATCTACCATTTTTGCAGTTGTTTTAGAAATGTGACTGAGCTTTCATTACTATTATTTAGATGTGATTTTTTATCTCCTAGGTGCATTTGTTCTTTTTGTGTTGCAAGAATTTATATTTAAAAGTTCTATCATTTTAGTTTTTCATCTGAAAATCTGAGTGATGAAGAAATATATAGTTGGTGAAAGATGATTTTTCTCTATTGCTAATAAAATTAGTAAATTTATTGCCCATAGAAAATAACAAATGCATATGCATTCATACAGTAATTCATCAAACCAGTATGCCCAAAATGATTTCATTTGCCTAGTTAGACTTGTTATATGATCAGGTTTTACAGTTTAATTTATGAAACTCATCAGTATCTCTTTCGATCACAAAGTTTCAGTTGAATCAGGTGATTTAAAAATTCATTTTCCCATACAGAATTATGCTAGAACCTTCAGGTTCTCTCATAATGAACCAATGTTGTAGAAATGAAACCACGATTTGGGCTTATCATTTTGAACATTGTTTATCACATTGAATTCTTCCGGCTTTGCTATTTTGAAATAAGACCCTTTTTGTTTGATGCTTGTACTGTCTCCCATAAGTATTTTGAGATTGATATGTGTGGTTAGAATGAATTTCAGAAACTTTCATGTGAACTTTATCAACAGATCACTTTGCTGTGTTACATAGGTATTGAAGGCTTATTGTCTCCATCCAGTGCCTAAAAACATTGTTATACAAGAGTATTCATTCAAAATGTGTTTTGATGTCACTCATTAAAAACATCTAATTGTTGTAGACCTCTCAATTACCAAACACTACCTATACTAACACATATTGTCTTTTTGATTAGTTATGATAACAGCAAACTCGACCTGAACAAAACTGTTCTGAATAACTATAATATTCTCAAAAGAACTTGTGCAAGTTGGATAGCTTTTAGAGTTACTGCTCTTGAACAAATGTTTAGCAGCTGAAAATTAATTTAGAGTGACACCCCTTCTATCATCTATCTGTTATATCATTTATTGATTATATATTGTACTCGCTATCTGTTATTTCATTTTCCAATGAAATTCCATGAAAGTTCAGTCTCGTTAAGAAATTCCAATTTTGCTCAAATTTGCTGGCAGTATATAAATCATTGTGGAATCTGATTAGTTGATCCATAAATCCATATTAGTGTCTTCTGTTAATGTATGTCTGTATTTTAGCGTTACATGTTTTGAGTTACAGTATTTTATTGTTGCGTTTTGTTAGTTTTAGTGTTAATAACTGCTGTGTACTTTAGTCACTAACCTCTGCACTTATACATACTAATGCATAATTGCGTATATCTACACCCACCACATCTACAGTAATGCCCTAATTAATTGACTCCTTATTAAACCACAGCAGAATTATGGGTAACTTTTCAGGATTTAGTCTGAAATATGGCTTGTTGCCATTCATCGGAAAGCTCTCCCCGAGAGCTTTCCAATGAATGGCAACAAGCCATATTTCAGACTAAATCATGAAAAGTTACCCATAATTCTTCTGTGGTTAAAGGAGTCGATTAATTAGGGCATTACTGTATCATTCTACCCTGTTTGGTCGAAGTCTATTGTTTTCAGTCCTTGGGCTGCTTCAACTGTATTATTTGGGCTGCTTCGATCATGCAACTGTATTATATATATTTGAAATTCCTCAATTTGCTCTTACAACTATATTTTGTGTTCTTTACAACTATATTCTGATTTACAATTGAGCCATCAGAGCGCGAAATGTCATTGTTCGAGCCATGCTGCAATATTTAAAAACTGAAATTAGTTGTCAGGCTGTAATATAACATACCAGGACATATATTTCATTCATTTTGATTTTGAAAATTGATCAAACACAGTCCCCTAACATTGGAAAAAATATTTTTTTTTTAAATCTTTTGAAATAAGAATTTATATTTTCTCCCAGATTTTGTAAACTATAAGGAGATATGTGTTGTGCATATCAATTAAATAATCTTGAAGTCACATCTTATAATTGAAAGACAGCATATTTCATTTCTGGAAATGTTTTCATTCAGCATCCAAATACAGGATGAATTATATTCATGTGCAGTATGTAGAATACAATTTATAACAGGTTATTGCTACATAACTTAGTTCAGCCAGTCATGTTTTTGGAGATCATATTTTATATCTTCGTTTTCATCTAAATTTAGTTTATCTCCTATGGTTACATACAATAGAGATCTAAAATGTGCATCTAAGTGTTCTAAGTGCAACGTCGGAATACAGCGTCCATTTGAGCTTCCTTTTTTTGGGTTGCTTCGGTGGCCGTGTGGTATTGACGTCGGACTTTGAGTCGCAAGGCGCGCTCGCCGTCACAAGCCGGGGTTCGAATCCCACCCAACCCCAAAAAATTTGCACTGTCTCAAAAATTAAATTTGCTTCTAAAAATAGGTGCCTTGTGTGTTGTATAGTCCCAGACATGCTAAAGAGCAACGTTCGGCATGTTTCGGAGACGTAAATATGACATGCTACTATGCCATATCTCCTATGGTTACATACAATAGAGACCTAAAATGTGCATATAGTGTCCTAAGTGCTACGTCGGAATACAGCGGCCATTTGAGCTTCCATTTTTGGTGTCGCTTCGGTGGCCGTGTGGTATTGACGTCGGACTTTGAGTCGCAAGGCGCGCTCGCCGTAACGGGCCGGTGTTCAAATCTCACCCAATCCCAAAAAATTTGCACTTTCAAAAATAAAATTTGCTTCTAAAAATAGGCGCCTTGTGTGTTGTATAGTCCCAGATATGTTAAAGAGCAATGCTCGGCATGATTCAGAGACGTAAATATGACATGCTACTGTGCCATGTCTCCTAAGGTTAAATTTAGTTTGTCTACTATTGCGTTGTTTTTGGCTGCAGGAATTATGTTTGTTTACATCTGATACCAACTTGCTCATAAAACTTTCAGATTCAATCTCATTCTTGCTCCAGTTCCTGATATATATGTTGCTTTTTAGCAAAAAGAAATTATTGTGTTAAATCCTTTTGAGCATTTTTACAATACTTTGAATCTATATATTTTTCATGTTGATGTTTATTTGAGATCTCTGAGTTGGTGCAAGATTTTTCTCCTATGTTAAACTAATGTAAATAGAGGATTTTCAGTATGTAGCTTCTTTCTTCTGGTCTGTAACTAAGTGAGGACGGGACACTGACTACTGCACCTAGGGGCGTAGTTATTATAATTTGTCGTACCTATATCCGGTTGAAACAAGTAATATTTTTTAAATGCCACATTTGAAGAATGAGGTCCCCAGAGCACAGCAGGGCTAGTCACCGGGTGACCTAGACTCAGATGGTGATGGGCAAATTTGGGGATATATAGAATATAAACTAAAAAAAAGAAGTAAAAAACTATCTAGATTAAAGAAACAAAAAACTTGTTAATTTGATAATAAAGATACTTTCCAGAGGAGATGATGCCAAAGGCAAATGTGGTCCCCAGAGGGTGAATTTAGTGATACTATCCCGCTGTGCAGGTTAGTGTCACTAAATTCACCCTCTGGGGACCTCATTCTGCAAATGTCCAGCACCATGTTTTGAGGCCAGTTCCCGGATGTCTCTTTTTGAACCCTTTGTCTCTGCCTTGGGGTTCAAAATCAACATCCATGTATCAAATTGCCATGTACCACCGATGTTGCCGGGGATAGCTTATATTACATTCATGATCTATTGGTGCATGTGTCTATAAATTTTAACTGCATTTCAGACCGAGACAGAGGCTACAAGAAAATTCCCTAGTTGCATGGCCTCCAAGATTTGGTCATGTGTTTACTGTTTCCAGCGTACATCACTAAAACGCATTGAAATGATATGGCCATTGCTCAACCTTATGCAGAGAGAAAAATCTTATCTTTCTCCATGATGTTAATTTTGGGTTTCTACCACATATCCATATGTTCCAGTTGTCGATTTGTGGCACGAAACATTATAGTTCTTGAAACTGTTGAAAGAGTTTATATCGTATGGCAATATTTGTATCCTCTTAGTTAAGGAACTTTAGACGAGAACACATAATTTTTTATGTGTTCTTTGTGATGTGTCACATCTGATCACATGACTGAATTTGGAGGCCACAACTGGAGATTCTTGAGTGACACCCTATTAAAGTGTAAATCGACATTGTAAGTTTATATACATATTAAGCAATATCGTTTTTGAATATTGAATATCATGTTGAAACAATTCTTCACATTCATGGGTGGGGGTTTCTATATTTTGTGTATGTTATTGATAGAATTATCATCTCTTTCCATTGATCGATATTCCAGAATTGGTTGAGTCAGTATGTGAATGTTAGTGTTTTGAGACTAATTTGCATGGGTAAAGTGTGGCATAATTAAAACTGAAACAGTTACAATAAATTTGAAACCATTTTTTCTGAAGCCTAAGGTACTTCTCATCTTTAATAGGCAGCATCTCGTCAAAATATCTAGAGCATTCATGTCATTTCTTGTTTTTTTTACCATGTCCCGATAAGGTTTCAAAAGATAAAGCGCTTTCATGTTGTTTCTGGTGGGTAAAATGACTCTTGTGCAAATATCAAAAGTCGACTTCGGGCAGTCAGAACCCAGCCCATGTTAACTGGAGAGCTGAAATACATACCCATGCCAAATTTTATCGTAATTGGTGCAGAAATGTGGATGCCTACATAAAAGAACATGCATAGAGAGAGACACGCACATTCGCTTTACTAATAAAGAGCGTTCATGTTATTGTTTGTCCCGATAAGGTAAAATAAAAAGATATTTCGTGTCGTTTCTGTTCGGTAATACGGATATGATGTTATAATGTCAAAATGCGATGTCGGGCGAGAATCAGCCCAAAGACATACCCATGGCATATTTCATTGCAATCGGTGCAGAAATGTGGATGCCTATATGGAACATATATAGAGAGAGACACATTCATTCACATACATTCGCATTTACATATTAAGATATGAATCATTATAAACAATTCTATGGAATATATGAATCATTCCAAAGAATAACGGCAGGCCTGGTTTACATCTAATGTGGGTCCTAATTTGTATTTTATTTTACTGGAAATATTTGATTTCAATTCCATATAGCTGATATTCTCTTAGTATTGTATGGAATTTTGTAATGACAGTCATCCTCTAGGGATACTCTGGATTTAGATACTTAAAGGCCCACTTAATTTTCGAGTCGCCGATTATTTTTTTTATAGTGACTTGATATACAGTTTTAATGACAATCTTTTCCATAAAATATGATTAAAATACTATAATTCATCACAATTTGAAACATATGTCTCGGAAGATGCCCACAGAGAAATAGAAAACTGCGGAAATCATAGAATGACTCCCCCCCCCCCCCTTTCGATCCCAGAATGCAACAGAATTCAAACTGTTTCAATGGAAGGGGAAGAACTCTATCTTTAATATATAGAGTTATTCCCCCTGCATTGAAAATAATAACACTTTTTACTGCAATCCAGATGACAAAACGCATTGACAACTCAACAAAAACAACATGTCCTCAGTTTATTACACCGGATAAGTTGATAATACAATGTTTTGGAGCTTTCTCTTTCAATTGGTATATAATATGTCATATGTTTTATATAATGTAATCTGGAGGCTCGAAAATTAAGTGGGCCTTTAATTTTGTCCCTTTAAATGGAATCCTTATCAAACTTGCCAAATTTATAAAATAGAAATGTTTTGCTCATTTTGGATATTCAAATTAGGCCTGCCAGTATAAGTCGCACTGTGACCAAACTTATCTCTCAGTCATAATTCAGAACGACACAATTCATATGTTATTATTGGCTGTTTCAGCTATATTTATCATGTAATCACTGTATATTTTAAATTGTTATATTATATTTTTATTGATGACTTTTCTTGTTGCAAATACAAAAGCAAAGTTTATTTTTTGTTATCTACACTGTATATTTGAGAAAGCGGTCTGCTTACTACTTTTTGTTGACGTTTATCATCAATTGTTCATGACATTCATTTTATATTAATCTAGAAATGGTTGCTTAGTGAAAAAATGTCAACGCGATTTTGATATCCATAAGGATCTTTTTTCGAACTAGTGCTCATGAAGTACTTTGGATATTCTCTGGAAATATAATCTTGATGATAATATAATTTTTAAGTTCCCCTTTAGGGTCAACAGCACATATCCAATGGTAGTTCTCCCCGGGTCAACATACCCCAGAAAATCCATTTCCAGTGACCAGGGTACAATCATTTTGGGTATATGACAATGATTAATAATTTAATTAAAACGGTTTATTTATAGTGGCTCTTTAAGTCATCTGGGGCCATTTGCACCTATCCCATGTCACTCCCTGGGTTAATTTACCCATGTGTACTAATTTTCAGCTCACAGGGTTCAACTGGTTTGTCGCCCATAGCCAGACAGACAAACAAACAAACAAACAAATTTGCATTATATTAGTATACATGTTTATGTACTCCTCAATGTTGTATGATTAGCACCATGAAAGGGACCAGTGATTGCATGAGGCTTCCTTTCTGATATTTGAAAGCTTACTTTAAGCAAATGTCATGGAGTTATAATCACTTTCAGTAAAACAAAATTTATACAAAACAGAACTTATCATCTCTATGATTATTATTGGTTTCATTAAATCTTCCATTTGAATAAGTTGGACTCGAGTGCTACAAATAATCAACGGGGACCCCCACCAATACCTTTATATACTAAATACTCCTTGATGAGTAGTTCCCTTCGTAATTATTCTGAAAATATGGTCAACAAATTAACTTATTTTCTGAACAATTCTCTCTTCCTCTGTACCTGTATTATCTGTTGTCCTCTTATTTTTCCTGATAAACTCTCCAGATTAATAATAGACCATTCCAATTCATACTTCTAATTGAGTTGGGTAATCCATATAGAAGTCCACAGTGCTTCCAATGAACACATCAGTATTATAGTTACCATAAGTTTAGGAATACGTTGTGTTACAGATAGTCAATTCAATCACTAACAACACTATGCTGTCATCATATCAATATAACAATAATAAACTACTAGTACCCGGAAGTAAATAGACATTTTTTTTTATCAAAGATTTGTGAAGAACAATATCAACAAGGTCGATTATAATCTGAGCAGAAAGCTGTGCTAATAACTTAATTTCAGTTAGGACCTTTACTTATTTGTCAGTAGTTCTAAGTGGGCGAAGTTGATATAAAAATATCACACGATTGACAACAGGTCTGTAACTTCTGTTGATAGTGGTGAAACTCAATGATCTGTTGGAGATAAGTGAATCTATCTCAAGTAGTTGTCGAGATGCTGCATTTCTAAACTACCCTATCATCTACAGTAATGCTCTAATTAATCAACCCCTTAACCATAGCAGAATTATGGGTAACTTTTCAGGATTTTACGGAAATATGGCTTGTTGCCATTCATCGGAAAGCTCCCTCCGAGCTTTCCGATGAATGGCAACAAGCCATATTTCAGACTAAATCCTGAAAAGCTACCCATAATTCTGCTGTGGTTAAGGGGTCCATTAATTAGAGCATTACTGTAACTGGTCACTTGTATTGTTTGGCAATTATTGACTGCATTGAGCTTCTAACACAACGGCTTTTCAATATTATAATCATTCTCATTTTATATCTTCGGCCTGTAAACATGCAATGAATTTCTTCTTGCACTCAGATGTGTACATTTCGGGAGTGGAATTCATTTACCTCATACATGTACATTTTGGGTGTGGAGTCATTTTCTGATTGTTATTTCTTTATGACTTATACTCACGCACCAAGTACCATTATCATAACTACTATTGCATAATCATATTCACTGGAAGCTGTTGAAATAAAGTAAAGCTATCTCAATTTTCATGTTGTGAAATTAATATATATCCTATGTACTTGAGATTATGACATTCGTAGCTCAGGCCATACCAATGTTATAACCTGTTTACAAAAATTTGATTTCGATGAGAACAAAAGTAGATGCAGGAGTGTAAAACATATTGAAAAATTTTGTCACCACTCCAGCAATCGAGAAACATTGGAAATGAAGCTTGATGAATTTCAGTTTATTTTGGGATTGTTTTTTTTTTTTTTTTTTACAAATAATAAAAAACTGGATACTTCTTCCAATAACCCAATTTAAATGCCCACTTAATTTTCGAGTCACCGATAAATTTGTTATGGTGCCTTGATGTTCTATTATTATAACAATCTATGTCATAAATTTAAATATGATTAAAATACTAAAAAATTTCACCATTTGAAACATCTGTTACTCAGAAGATGCCCATTGAGAAATATAAAAGAGCTGAAATCATGGAATATACCCATGTTTGTTTTGGCTCCCAGTATGCAACATAATTCAAACTAAAAAGGTATTTTCAATGGAATAACTATCTTTAATATTTAGAGTTATCCCCCCCTTCATTGAAAATAATACAATTTTAACTACAATCCAGATGAAAAAAACATGTCAGTAACTCAACAAAAACAACATGTTTACAGTTTATTACACCAGATAAGTGGATAATACAATGTTTTGGAGCGTCCTCTTTCAATTGGTATATAATATGGTATATAAATATGTGATATGGGGGGGGGGGGGGGGGGGGTGTCGAAAATTAAGTGGGACTTTAAATGATCAAAATGGAGAAAGCTCATAAAAGAGAAGATTCTGCCATCAACTACTTTCTTTTCATCACTCATTTCAGTCAAGAAGTTAAATATTTTTGTTTACACTATGGGTCAAAAAGTTGTAGGATGGGTTTGTAATATTGAAACAGTTTAAAATCTTAATACAGCTGCTTCACATAACATGTACCATAGGTTCAAAATTTCTCGGCTCAATTTTTATAGTAACTTGGACCTAAGTCATGAATGGATATATTACTTTGCCTCACATTTTGATAGTACATGTACGTTGGACATCAGTCAGTTGTTGTAGATATAGAATATCAATTAAAGGTACTCAATTCGATGGTCCCCATATAAGATTCCAACAACAAATTTTTTTTTAAATGCCGCTTCATTTATCAGAATTGATTTATTGGCCAATAGTAATGCTAACCACAGTCAACTATAGTATAAAATTGCCCAAAACCTGTTATTTATCAACATTTTGTTCAACTAAATTTTGCCGGTTTGTAAAACATCTGACACAAAAACGCCATTTGATTTTAGAGTTATCCATCTTCATCCACAACTTGGTCAGAGACAGTCTTCTCATCAACTTTTTACTGTGCCACTAGAAAGTATTGGTGGTGAAAAATAATAGATTTCAAAAATCAATATCTGATCACTCTGAGATTTGATGGGTGGGTTCCTCGACTCGAATTAAATATTTTTTGCCCCTCAGACCGCTGACACGAGCTACATTTTGTGTCACAAAGTTGAACTATTGGCCTTCTCCCCTGCGTGATTTGTTTATAATAGAAACCACACAACATATTAATTAGGACTGTAGACACCAACATGAACATATTTTATTAAAAATTTGTTATAATTCTGTGGTTATCTCTCTGAAATTATCAAAAATAAATGGATTGAGAATTCTATTAACAACCAAGATTGAGCAAATTAAGTTTTGTTAAAATTAGCCTGGAAGTTGAAGCCTGAAGACAACTTTAAAGGGACTCGAGGCCTTCAAAGAGGGTTCATGCTAAATAACATAGAAGTCTATGAAACAACTATCATCAAGTGCATGAAAATATAGATTGACTTGGTTCTTATTTTCATTATTAATACCAAGCCTTGAAATAATGTGTCTTTCATTTGCAGAATGAGGTTCCCAGAGGGTGAATTTAGTGATGCTATCCCGCATAGCTGGCTAGCATCACCAAATTCACCCTCTGGGAACCTCATTCTGCTGAGGTGTAAGCAGAATAAAAGGTCAGTAGACCTCATGTCCGCCTCTAAGCGTCGGCTTGATACGACCGTTGTTTGCGCATAAAAATTGGCATGGCAGAACACAAAATCGAATTTGATCTGTCTTTTGTGCTAGTAAACCTACATACAGTCAATTCCAATTAATCGAATAATGGTTAATCAAATAATTCGTTTATTATAATAATATTTCGGATTCCAAAACCATTTTAATAGTACATCTGTATTTTTTAATTGCTTATTCGAATAGACTCCCAAGCGGACTATCGCTTAATAGAATAGAATATTCGCAAAAATGTGCTCAGAAAGTCGGTATTTTCGTGCATTCTAGAACTTAGTTGAAGGTATTTCATCCAAAATATTATAGTTTATGTCAAGAAACCGCAGACAATCGTATTAGATCGAAAATGGGTGACATAAAACGTTTCAAAAGCGAGTGCTTTACGGTCTGACAATGGTATTACAAATATTTTAATATTATATGAAACAATCAATAAAGAGAACAATATTATGAAGTAAATACACATTTAATAACAGGTATTTTAAAGTTTTTATATCAAACAAACATCGGTCAAGTCAGTGGTACATCGTCAACTCGAAATTACAACGTTTTGGTGCAAATTCGTCTGATCAAATAATCGGTTATTCAAATAAAAATTTGCTGCACCGAGCATATTCTATTAACCGAAATCGACTGTATACCAAATTTAATTTCATTCGGTACACATTTACTAAAGTTATCATCCGGAAACCTCAAATTGGCAAAAATTCTAAGACAAAAAGGGACATAACTCTGGTGAAAATTGGCGGGCGGAAACAGAGTTCGAACTTGACCGGTGTTTTGCTGGGAGAAAGACACATACCAAATTTGGTTTAAATCTGATTAACTCTACTAAAGTTATCATCCGGACACCAACTTTTGGGGTTTATATGTCGGGTCGGCAGACAAAAAAGGGCCTTACTCTCGCAAAAATTATCGGATTAAACCGAAATTCGAACTTGAGCTGTATTTTGATATAAGTAATCCACAAAAAAACGGGTTTTGCATATAAACAAACCAAAATCAAGTTATCATCCGGAAACCAAAAAACAGAAGAAAAACTGAATTTTCTATGTCGAAAAAGGGGCATAACTCTGCCAAAAATAGTCGGGCAGAACTCAAGTTCGAACTTGACCTGTGTTTTGCTGGGAGAAAGTAATATACCAAATTTGGTTTGAATCTGATAACTCTACTAAAGTTATCATCCAGAAACCAACTTTTCTAAGTCAAAAAAGTCGAAAAAGGGTCATAACTCTGGTGAAAATTGGCAGACGGAACCAGAATTCGAACTTGACCTGTCTTTTCTGCTAGTAAACCCACATACCAAATTTAATTTAATTTGGTTCACGCGGACAATGAGGTCCCCAGAGGGTGAATTTGGTGATGCTAGCCTGCTATGCGGGGTAGCATCACTAAATTCACCCTCTGGGGACCTCATTCTGCAAATGACAGACACACTATTTCAAGGCTTGTTCTTATTTTCATTATTAATACTCTCCAATAATGAGATTTTGCATGTTAAAACCATTGTTATGTAAACATTACTATTACAGTGGAATTACCTATAAAAGTCAATTAGTCCAATAAGATACCAAAGTTCAATCAAAATTTGACTGTTCGGGAAAAGGTCAAAGCATTGAAAATATTCTGAAAATCATATTCAGACATAAATATTTTAACTTACAAGTTACAATACGTTTGGTGATGTTTGTGGACAAATCCCCGTAACAGTTTTGTTTACATAACTATGGTTTCAATACGTGAAATTTGGTATCCCAGAAACAAGACATGGGAAATGCTTGTCACACATATTCCATATAGAAAGGACAAAATTAGCTATATTGAATTGAATCACAAATTGATGACTGTTTAACTATTAATATCATAACAGTGACTTTCTGTTGTTCCACAGTGTGAGCATTAACAAACAAAAAATATTTTATTTCTTGTGACTGAAACTAAAAAATTGTAATTTTATAATGCAGAATCTATATAAAAATCCTGGAAAGAAAGCCCCACATCTGTAGGTACTTTCATTTTACATTTTGGTCAAAATCTATGCATAATTTATCACAATGATCTTTAATCTCTTGTTATATTTGTTATTAGTGTGTGAGTGAATAAAGCATAATTATGATATTTTGCAATGTCACAAATAACTCATGATTGAAACATCTCATTAAAATCATTTTATTCCAAAATTAAATGCTTGTATTATTCCCCAGTTAACAATGTGGTCAACACTATCAAGATATGAAAGGCATCAACAACATATGCCACCCATGTATACAGTAATGGCCTAAATAATCGACTCCTTAACCACAGCAGAATTATGGTAATTTTTCAGGATTTAGTTGGAAATATGGCTTGTTGCCATTCATTGGAGCTGTCACTGAGAGCTTTCTGATGAATTTTGGCAAACAAGCCATATTTCCAACTAAATCCTGAAAAATTCCCATAATTCTGCTGTGGTTAAAGAGTCGATTATTTAGGTCATTTCTGTGTATCTAGTGCTAAAGTCACTAACATCTCTATTGAGGATTGGGGGTGTCTCTCACCCTCCAACTTGGTAAAATTTTTCAACAATTGGACATTTCAGTAAATATATTGAAATTATTCTAACTATTCTATTTTCTAAATAGTATTTTGTAGTGTGAAATATTTGGTTTGATTGACCAAAAGCTGCCAAAAGTAGAATATTTTCAATTGTCATACCCCCATGACCGAAGGAAATGGTGGGTATACTGGATTACATGTGTCCGATTCGATCGTCCGTCTGGGCAGATATCTCAACCACAGGTTGTCATATTTCAATTAAATTTGGTATGGATGTTTACTGCTATGAGGACAATCAATTGAGTGTTCAATCATTTAGTTCGGTTTTCTGTTCTAGAGTTATTCATCTTTGTTTATCTGGAAATGTTGACTTTTTTAGTTTGTCTGCCCAAGTATCTCAGTCATAGGTATGTCCACTCTAGGTGGTATGCTGCAGGTGACAGCCCATCTCTTGATTTGGACTGGATTGACTATCATTTGGAGAAAATCCAAGTGTATTGTGTTTCAGGTTACAAAATACCAACTGAGGTAGAAAACCTGTGAGAACTGATGGCATTGCCTTTTTAACCAGTGCAATTTTATCCTCATAAAATGCAGGCCCACCCCATGATATCTGTTATGATTTGTTGGCCCCCCCCCCCCCCCCCAACCTGACCGAGGTGCAAATTGCAGAGTTGGGAATTTGGGTGCATTTGGAAATTCAAGGGGGGGGGGGGGGGGCACCATGTATTCTCGCAACAGTTTTATGTTCTGTATCAATCTCCCCAGCAGTCACTCAGTATGATTACTCACAATGTCTCCTTGCTCGGTCTCATTTGTTTAAGTGTAAGTAATTTTTTTTAAATATTCTAACGCTTAACCTTTTTTCAACTTAATTTTTGTCGGTATTTTTTATATGAAGCGACAACGAAATTTATGGAGGTATACTGGAATTGGCTTGTCCGTCAGTCCATGTATATTTACCACCATTGGAACATGTGCACCAGGGTGTAATTATGAACTTGGTCGGACATTTCTAGTGGAGTGATCACCCTTTTTTCGACTTGCGCAACGTGCATAATTTTGCCTCAGCTTGAACTAGCTCCTTCATCTATTTACCATGATGGGAACCTGCAATTACGAGGTTTTGAGTTATTTTATTGAAGGTGAGGAGTTATATACGCCCCTTTTAAAAACAGGTATGCATTCTGTGTTTGGTCAGTTCGTCAGTTCATACATTCGTTTCGTACATGAACTAAAACTAGATGGAATATATTTGGAATGGAGATTACTACCACAAAAGTTCGATTCTATGGTCAGTTTGCCATTTTTTTTACTAGAGTTACAGCCCTTTGTTGAAATATATGCTCAACTTTCGTTTCCGGATGATAACTTGACTTAAAGGCCCACTTAATTTGCAAATTCTCAGATCACATACATATTTTCCATGTATTCACGATGGGTAAATCATACACAAGTTTATAAAAATCAATATTGCCAAGGACAGAAAAAATAGAACTAACTCTAGAGTCTAAACACATACGACATTGGGCCTTTAAATCACTAACCATTTACTTCGATTTGATGTTTCTGAATTGGAATTCCTGTTTTGTTCAATGGACATCTGAACCAAATATAGAGGATCTACAATGAGTTATGTTTGGATATAAGATTTTATATAACGAGTTTGATAAATGTGATTAACAACGAGTGATAGACGAGTTGTGAATCAAATTTATCACATGAGTTTCATAAAATCTTATATCCCAACATAACGAATTGAAGATCTTATCACATGGACAAAACAAGAGCTCTATAACAAATGAAAACCCTTAAAAGAAGCTGCAAAATGCATACATCTACAACGTTGACTGAGACGCTTCACAATGATATACGACAGTATATTGCACACCCAGGGTCTGGCGACAGAAAAACTAGTCCCCCCCCCCCCCCCAAATTTGTCACTTTGTTTTTGTGTCTATTTTTTTTAGTGCAAATGAAGTTGGACAAGAATTTAACTTTAATGAACAATCATTTTGCATTGTCTGTTGTTGGTATCATGCGCGGCTTTTCGAATTAGTATTAATCCGCCCAACTCAATGTAAAGACGCGCGGTCATTTTGTTGGCGCCAGTGATATGTAACTAATGAGATATCAGGAAATATGTAATGGCTTTTTAATAATATAATAGTGGTTTCGTGTGATACAGGAGTATATATCTCAACCAAGAAATAAAGACCAAGGTTAATTATGGGTGCTGTTCTGTTGATCTGTCAGAATTGTGGCTTTGTATAGACCTAACTTTTTGGCGATTTTGGGTTACTGCAGGATAATTTTTGTTTGTGTTCCTTGATCTAAACAAAATGTTGTGGTTGTATTTTTCAGCACAAAATACAGGTCATTTGAATATGGTTTCTGTCCGATGTTTTTCAGTTATGTCACTTTTTCGATTTATTTGACTTGGAAACTTTTTTTTATTCTTCTTGGGTTCTGGATTGCATTGTTCTTCGAATGTGGTAATTTTGAGTTCCGTCCTGGCACGGTCCTGCGGCCCATGTTTTCAGTGTATATATGCGTGCATGTCGGCAAAAAGAACTCACCTGGTAGTGATCGGCTCAACCGTTTTCACCGATTTCTCTCGTCACCAGCTGGTAGTGGGCATGTCCGCAAAATACATGCTTATACAATTTTAGTTATGAACTGGTGCAACAGGGTGACTTTTCCCCACCTTTCGTATAGAATTTTATAGTGTTTCGATGCCCGATTTGCAAGGACGCGATGCAGCAGAATCCTAACCTATATCAATATAAATGATCGGAAAGCAACAGTTGCAAATTGGTTGAAAAACATGAGTTCTCGAAGAATCGGTATTATACAAGACATTGCATATATGTCGGGTTGGAAAATTGATTAATTGTCCGTGCCTATTACGAAAAAACAACCCACACTCCGATCCTTCACCTCAAAGCGTTCACAATCATTAACCCTTTCATGACTGGAGCTTCCTGAAATTTGCGCAAACCCTGTGCCAACGAATTCTCTTCATATGCTAGTCCCATGCGCCTCGCAAATATACGAGAATGCATTGGCCTAATAAAATTTACCTTGATCTTATAAGCCAGTGCATTCTCTTAAATATATGCGAGATTTTCTATGAGAGACTCACATATATAAGAGAATGCACTGGCACATGGTCTTTAATGCTGCATCAGCGCAGCTCCCGTCATGAATTGTTTAAGGGACTGACATAAGTTGGAGACAACACAGCACGGCACGATTGTGTTGGTGGGTCTGTTTATAGGACACGAGTGCACGCATCGAGTTCTATCCTGCCGTGAGTTAGCACAAGTGCCGTCGACAAACCCATAACAAGAAAACCATAGTCAGAAATGGTAACGCGCTCAAGATCATATATCATATACCCATGATTGTAATTATAGAATCTTTTTTATTTCTGTTATTTGTAATTTAGTCGGATTCCTTATGTCATTTTGCATTTTTGGTTTGTTAAAAGCGACATGAAAACGGATTCTGTATGCCTAGTAGGTGTGTTTTCAGGATTGACTTGTTTCCATTCTTGAATTTTGGCGGGTCGGCCTAAATCGGGGTCAACATAATTTAGAGAGCGTTTCGTAATTACAGAAAACGATAGATGGTGCCATCTGGCGTATGGTGATCGGTGCGATTTGAAACTTCTCCAAACTACTAGATATGACCGTTACATGTATATTTGAAAAATTTGATGTAATCGGTTAATTCTTGTTGGCTACAGTTGTGATCAAAATTTAACACTGAGCCATATGGAGATTCTAGTACTTTGGATAAATGGCGCAATTTTGCGTATGATGATATGCGCGTACTGATATTCCTAAAAAATACTAAGTATGAAACACAGACGTAGTTTTAAAAAGAATGGATGTGATCAGATGATTCTTGTTGGCTACAGTTGCGATCACAATTTTACACTTAACCCTATATGGAGAATTTCGTGTTATGCTCAAACGTTGATTGTAATATCACTTATTGGCAATCGTGCGCAACTATATATGAAGTTTAACACTCGTGATTGACTCACAGTAACTATCCGTGATTTAATAGTAGCAACATGTGATATAGTTATGCCTCAAGATACAGTAATTGGCAAAAGTAAGTGTTGAATGGTTTTTTAATTTCGATAATATGCAGCCTGCTGAATCAAATGAAAATATTCACAACAAGACTGTTCGCGGTGTGATTACATATTATATTATTGTTTTATTTGATACTTGTCTGTCCTGTTGTCCACTGACTAGTTTTAAAACCACATCGTTGATCATAACGGGATGTAGTGTCACACATACACAGGTATAGATGATAGTTGTTCGTTGTCATTAACTCAATCGTTGTTGTCTGAGTTTATCACACATGCACTGAGAGAATCTGTGTTTTCGCAGGATTTGTGCTACTGATAAATGGACATTTCGGTGCAGCTGAGATCTTTACTATAGCAGTATAGGCTTTGCTTTCACACTTCCCACGCCAGTTACTTTTGGCCAACTTCAGTACAGTGACTGAAACCCAACATTCACCATCAATATTCTGACCACGTGTATAGTTGTGAAAATCAAGTAAATTCGAATTTCCAATAAAGTAGAGCTTAATGAGTAAAATAGATATCAACCATAGTCGCATTTTCCTACAAAGTAGGTGCTTAGTAACCGTTACTAAGGAGCTATCGGGGCCGGTGGCAAAGTCTCCCGATCTTATAATGATCAGTGGCCTATGCAGAACATGGCTGCATACTTTTAGACATGTATATGTCTAACTTTGAACAAAACCAGCACCATGTGATTAGACGCTGACTAAATTAAGGCAATACCAATGACTGATTAGTACACCATTGTGGTATTTGATTAGCAACCGTTGCTAGCCTTAAATAAGACAGCTGGTTCACTTTGACGACCAGGTATATCTCAAATTTCACATTTGAGTATTAACTGCATCGGATAAACCCGACCTGGGGTCAATACTATGAAACTTTTTCTTTGTAAGAATCTACAATTGTTTGTAAGAAATAACAATTTATCGTTCCGCCAATACTATGAACCTACGATTACAAACATAAATCACAAATAGTACGTGTTCTTTGTATTTACAAATATCTCCAATCACAAAGAATGTTCGAGTACTATGAAACATAATTTTTCAGTTTTCGCACCCTTAACCCGGATAATATAAATATATGATACGCAGGGACGTAGCGACAAGGGGTCGATTCACCCCCTCGTGAAAATATTTTGTCAACTGGAAATTTCAAGTACAACCCACAGGGACGTCGCGACAAGGGGGTTGGGTTATGTTTCTCGCTCCAAACATTTTATCAACACGTTCAACAGCTGGAAATTTGATACCTGAAACAACATGAATTGGAAATTTTACAACAACAATAGGTTGAACTTGTTCTGTTATTTTGTTTTTTAACCAACAATTTATTAGGAGGTATGTTTTGTTTTAGACCAACATTTGCATATTTACCTCCTTTGGTCAAAAGTTTGGATTGATATGGCCTATATTTAGAAATTGTCAAACCTTATGGGGTGTCAGCTTGGATGTGATGTAGCAGTATGTGTTCCTTGTAACTACTGAAATTACCCAATTTATGGAAAGTTACAACGTTAAGAACTTGTCTAGAATGTCTATATAGGGTGTCAAACATAAATTGTCGATTTTCACATCCTTAAACCAGAGCATATAACCATCTGATTCGCAGGGATGTAGCCCGCCTTATGAAAATGTGTTATCAATGGAAATCTCATAAACAGGGACATGGCGATAGTGGTCTTGGGAACACGATGCCTGGCACATTACAGCTGTTCAGAATAGGAAGGGGCGGGTAGCCGACAAATCGTATGAGTCACAACATCTCTGACAAAAGTTAGTGATTAATACAAATAGTGAGTGATACTTGCGGATTATAGCCAACATTAGCATGTAACATGTACTTACCATAATCAATGATATATCCAAGAATGGATAAAAAATGACGCGTGTTCCCAATGTGAGTATTATTTTTCGATCAAGAATGCATTACGAGGTAAATGATACCCATGTTCATGGTCGGATTATCCTTTGAGTTTCAATTGTCGCCGCGAATGCATTTGGTCACGGTAAAGGACACGAATACGAAGATGCAAGCACAGTTTTCATAAATGACTAGAGCAAGTGACGTGGCAAGATGCTCTCTTCGATGCGCCAACGTCGATATCCAACTGTATCCCCACCCCTCAATTATAAACTTCTATTTCTGTGAAATGTAATTGTTTAACCCGGTTGGCTTCTGATTTTCAAGCTGTAACAGTAAGTTGTGCACCCCCGCCCCTTGGATTTGACATATTGACTAAATATGACTAACTTAGTGTTAGTCACAAACATTTTGAGTAACTTTGGTCAATTATTGGAATTATTTGCACATAATTCAGCAACTTTAATTTACGCCTTCCAATTGACTAAGAAAAGCCCCCATTTCTTAGTCGTTATGACTAACATCACCCTAGTAATTTTGATTAATGTTATGCCTCAGTCATGTTGGCTGAACTAAGTCAGTCATCCTGAGGAAAAACTTTGACTAACATATGTTAGTCATATTGACTAAGTTGTGTTATCAGCGTAGAAAAATTAAAATACTTTCCTCTTGATATACGATTCCATCGTTATGTGGAATTTATAGGCATTTTTTTTTCTCAAAGGGTGCATATGGAAATTATAGGATGGACACCCCGTCGCCAAACTGAGCCCATATAGCCACGTCCCTATCTAGATATATTATAAGATATCGGAGCAGTTTGAAATTATAAAATGACACTCCTATATATTGGTTTGGTTTATTAGGGTTTATCGTCGTTCTAGCCGCTAGGCCACACACGACGTTGTCAATTTTACGGATGGAGGAAAGACCACGCAGAGGCTTGATTTCACCGAGTATTCGCCCCACTGCGTGTAGAAACCACCGACCCCCGGAAAGCAACTGACAAACTTGCCCAGATACACGATTCCGGTCACCCTCCATATGACGGGGTTAGAACCAGCTTCGTCAGCGCTGGACGGCCTGTAACGATGTAATGCACCTGGCATTCTACCGACTGGCACTCTACCGCACCACTCCTATAACCGAGACCATTAGCACGTCCCTGCTTCGATACACCCCCTCCCGATAAAATGGAGCCACGTTACTGCCTCGATGTGTTATGATAAGAGTAGCGGATCAGTTTGAAATAATAGGATGGTCACAATATATATAATGCTATACCATCAAAATAATATTTTATTTTCACAAACTGAATGGTTGTAAATTTGTAATTTGTAAAAACAATGATACCAAATTGTTTGTAGTACTCGTTATTACACTGACTTGTACTTACATACACACACTACAAACGAACCGTTTAATTGTTAACTTGCGCAGACAAGTGGTCATCAACTTAGCAATCCATGAACCGATTGGATAGCTCTGATAAGCGTTCACCTCTCAACTTATGATTGGTTATTTCTTTTGTAACTTTGGCCCGCCGTGATTCAATATATTGTTAATCGCTCACAGGCAAAGGTTTGTCCGTAAGCAATCTACAATAATCAACAGTAGATCTTTGTGAAATTTGCGAGATTTTTTTAGCTCATCGTTTCATAGTACCGGCGTTCTCACTAATCACAATATGATAGCACGCATTGTAACTTCCCCATATAAATTGTTGTCAGTTATTTTAGCTCTATATACATGTCCGTCTAATTTGAACTGGTATTCAGATAACACCGATAACAGGTGATTGGGAGCAGAGTGGGGAGTCAGTTTTTTTCTAAGTTTTACAGCTGCCTTTTAGGGGTTTCACCTCTCGCCCAGTCTAAGGTATTACAATAATACGGCTAAATTTTCCCTGTACTATGAAACCACTGTGATAGTTAACACAAATTTGTAATTACAAATTAATAAATACAATTTGTATTTACAGGTATAAAATTGTTCATAGTATTGACCCCTGGAATTATAGAACAACCATCTATATAAGCCCAGCAATATTTAGCAATACATCATGGACATGATAACATTGTTTAACATTTTTAAACAATACCACCCTATCCACATGTATATGGCTAAACATATCATTGGCATAGATGAGTTGTTGTAGTTGTTACATTGATGCTGGTCGGGTTTCTCCAAATTTAACTCTTTCACTGCCATGCATCACCACAGACATATCTGCCACTGCCAAGCATACTATACATGTATATGGATTGGGTATTTCTCAATAAGATTTGTATCTGCCGAGCTATTTTCATGAAACTTGGTATGCATATAGGTATTGGTCTGGGGAATCGAAAACACATCCCAGTCCACCATTATCACGTGACCACGATCACGTGACCACAAACAAGATGGCCGCCACCCCAAAATATAAGAAAATTTCAGTACTTCTCAATAACTTTTGTATTTGAAGAGATATTTTCATGAAAGTTAACTTAAATTTGTATGTAAGTATGTATCAGTATTGGGAATAGAAAATATGTTCTAGTCCGCAGTGTCACATTTCACGTGACCACGATCATGTGACCACAAAACAAGATGGCCGCCATCCCGAAATAGAAGATAATGTAAGTATATTGATGCTAAATACATATTGATCGGGTATTTCTCAATAACTTGTGTATTTGTAAAGGTATGTTCATGGAACTTGGTGCACAGTTAGATATTGGACTTGCGAATTGAAAACACTTCCCAGTCTGCCAGTATCACGAGACCATGACCACATGAGGGCCACGAGACCGTACCACATGATCACAAAACAAGATGGCCGCCACACCGAAATATAAGGAAAATGCATTATTTCTCAATAACTTTTGTATCTGCAGAGATATTTTGACGAAATTTGGTATGTAAGTTGGTGTTAGTATTGAGAACCGAAAACAAGTTAGTATATTTCTGCTAAATACATATATTATTGGGTATTTCACAATAACTTTTGTTTGTATATGCAGAGGTATATTCCTGAAAGTTGGTATGCAGGTAGGTATTGGTCTCTGTGGAATGGAAAACACTTCCCATACCAGGAGGGTCTCGATCACGTGACCGCGACCACTTAATCACAAAACAAGATGGCCGACATTCCCAAATATAAAAAAAATAAACCGGGAGTTTCTCGTTACAAAATTGATAACATCACGTACATGTTTTCACAGAATAATATAAAGTTACTTCCCATGGATTGATGTTACGGGGCGAAGGTGTCAGGATTCGACTCAAGTCGCGATCGGCAGTGTGTGTGTAATTCGACTCAAGTCGCGATCGGCAGTGAAAGAGTTAATACTAAAACAGAATGATCCATAAGCTACGGTGGCTGGTTTAGGAGATGGGAATTTTTTTTTATTTTGTGGCCACGAAATACTAATTCAAGGCCACGAAATAACTAATTCGTGGCCACGAAATAACTAATTTGGTGGCCACGAAATAACTAATTTGTGGCCACAAAATAACTAATTCGTGGCCACGAAATAACTGATTGACCTTTGCATATATCCAGATACATTTACGGTATGGTTACACTAAGTTGATGTTTTTAGAAACAATGCGTACGATCGCAAAGAAGCTACTATAAACAACCTTATCGCGTGGGACCCGGGCTCTATGGGGATATGAACGTCCGATATAAACTAGCCCAGAGAGAATGGGGAAACATGGGCCAGGTGGCTCCAAGACAAACTGAATATTCATTAGTTTTTACCACAAGGGATCGAATGGGAATGACATTTCTCTCGGCATATTGGCCAATTTAAGTCAAATAAGGGGTTTTGTAGGGTGGGCCCAAAGCAAACTTATAAATTTCACCCCTTTCAACCATACCCGATCCAAAATGGTCGCCGCTCAGAAGGGGTCAAAGAGGTACACATTATTTCTCGGTCACTTGAACGATATAGATCAAATAAAGGGTGTTGTACCGTGGCTCGCAAAGCAAGCTAAATTTTCACACCTTGAGCCCATGCACTCCAGTGAAAATGATAACTGATCAGAGGGGTCCATATATCGTACCATTCGATTCCCCCCATTTTAGGTCGAATACAGTGTGTTGTAGGGTGACCCCTGAGACAAACTAAATATGCACCCGCTTTCATCATCCCCGATCCAAAATGGCCACCCCAGATGGGTTCAAATATGGCACCTATACAATTTCTCGACCCCTTATCCGTTTGATGTGGTATACATTGGTGCTGTAGGGTGGCCCCAAGATATACTGAATGTCGTGGGTGCCTATTTAACCCACCCCCAGGACGGATGCAACTTTGGATCGGTTTGGTGAAAGGGGTTATTACTTAATTTGTTTTACGGGCCACCATACAACACCCTTTATCTCAAATCGCCGTGGCTCATGCCAAGATGTAGTCCAAGTCTTCTCGTACTAACGCCGGCTAAGATATTGGGATGGAGGTGCCGGTCTTTAGTCCGAGATCGCGCGCATAGCCTTCTTATGACACGAGTTACGCCCAGGATCTGTGGCGGGAATCTGTGGTGTATTTTACTCGATTTACCTAACAAAGCAATACATGATGCTATATACGTCGGAAAGAGTGACATATTATGGTCAGAATGGTGTATAATAATCTAACTTTAATGTTAAATTACACATAGAATATTCCGGTTGATTGCCACAAACATCGTTGTTTTTTCTGTTTGTTTACTTAACTGAAAGCCGAACTCAGGTTCCGAAGAACTTCGGCATTGTCCGGTGTTTGTTCTGAGTATTCTAGTTTCCGTTTCTATATATAGCGCGGGGTTTTCCGAACAAAATAGCGAAAACCGATCGCCGCAAAGTCCAGTTTCCAATGTGCTTTGAGAACAATTCCCGCACTAAAAACTTAATGACATAATGGAGGATCAGAAAGGTAGTTTTGTTGACAATTTTCGCAAGCAACTTGTCAAAATTGGAGCAAATTAGAACTCTTGTGTCTGACTTGCCATGCGTGTGATTTTCATCCATGTGCATTTTGACTTTTGTGTTGATAAAATAATCGGAGAACCGAATCACACAGTTTCGAAATATAGTTCTTCCGTTTTAGTGGGACTTTTCAAACTTAAGGTTAAAAATTTATACAAATTTTGTTTGATTTTTTGTGTGCTTAACAAGAGCAGTATATTGCTCTGTTCGCTTAGTATATATCTTAATTTCGCTGTGAAGTCCACCAAATGTGGGAAATGTAGCACCATATTATTTATTCTAATGGTCGTTGTGTTTACACTGTTTTAAACTTTGAGAGGGTTGTAATTCCCCGTAATTTATTTAATGTATTACATTTATATCTTCAATGTTTAATTAATCTATTTATTTTTTATTTATTGACACACATAATTACGATTACAATGGAGAATTCATCGTAATTTGCGTTGTCAGTCGAAAATCTACGGAATATTTTCAACGGAAAATGCCGAACACAGTTCGCGAGGTCAACTGAGTTCGCATACTTTTAAAAATTTGTAAACATTGCGGTAAATGTCTCTTTTCGCATTAAATTACCGCTTTCAATTCACAACTGATGTGGGTTTCAGATCAAATAGCATGTCTTCTGTGGAAAATATCCGTTTATTGTCGCAATTGTGATATTTTATTTCATATAATTGTGGTTTTATTTGAGCGGGTCACTAACGCTTAAGTCGTGTCATAGTAATGCATGGGCCTGGAACTCGGACTAAAGACCGGCACCTCCATCCCAATATCTTAGCCGGCTTTAGTACGAGAAGACTTGGACTAGACAAGATGGTGGACAACTACAACCATGCAGATCATCTCTAGCCGCTTCCATTACAACAATGGGACTGACGATCGTATATCACAATTAGTTATTTCGTGGCCACGAATTAGTATTTCGTGGCTACGAAATAAAAAAAATATTCCCATGTCCTAAAAGTTTTGACTGACACTTACATAAATATGACTCGCATATTAGTTAGCACACAACTCCGTATTATGCGGTACTTCGTCCTGGCAATGAACATTAATTTTGTCAATTGATGAAAAAACACCATCAATCAATTTTACAACGATATCCTGAAACTTTAGTCTTGATACACATTACATTTGTAGAATAGTGGACATTATCACTGAAGCACGTGATTGTGATGAATATGATTGATGTGAACTACATTTTTTATCAACTACTGTATCTGGTCGCCTGACTATATTGCAAGTTAATTTTGTAAAATCACATGTAGTTACGATAGATTACATGTAAGAGCCATGCATATAAATTATGATAGCCATTAAGTTCCACCACTGTGAACATTTGAGTAAATTGTCAAACTCTCTATAGGGTCCAACGTTAGTTTTGTTCGCAACTGTAGTACTGTACCCGCGGAGACTTATCTGACGACACCATTCTCAAAAATACATTTCAGAGTCATACTTGACATATGTGCATAATTTAAACTCGCACAATTCATGAAAAGGCTAATCGTGTTAGTTAATATCTGTATAATCAGGAAACGCTCTTTAAATTTTTTAAACCGTCCAAATAATTTGTTTCCACTAAAATGTCAGACTGGAAAATAAGTAGACTCTGAAAGTAGACCGCCATATTTGATACTTTTGTTAATTTCAACTCGCACAGTCCACCAGAAAGTTATTTATGAGGATTAATACTTGTATAATAAGTAAACGCTCTTTAAATTATTAGAACAGTCCAAAAATACTTTTTTCCAATAAAATTTCAACTGGACACAGGTAAACTCTGAAAGTAGACACGCTATTGATAAATAAACCGTTCGCATGTCGTTTTAGACAATCCGAAATGGCGCGACCATTGTTTTCGACCAAAGGAATCTGACTTGTGAAATCAGCGAGGGTGGGGGTAGGGTTAGCTTTTCTGCGATATCTTTACCAAAAATCGATGTATCAAAGTTTTATTTGTGGCATATGATCAAGATATCCTTGTAGATTGTTCATGTTCGTCTATATGTGATGTAGCTCATTTTAAGACTATACAGTACCTTAATATTTGGGAAAGAAATTTGAAAATGCAGTCATAAATACAATTCATCTGATGATTTTATGACACAATTCCTTATTAAGATATGTAATTAAGTAATTTGTGGCAAGACCTCCCCATGTTTTTCGATTTCCAAGAACAAAGAAAGCCACTTATCGAACTTGCTATGCGTAATAGCATGCTTTTATTACCAGGTGGACAGGGAAAAAATAGAGGGGTACACAAACAAAAGCCTCACACAAACCTGCTTCCACTAAAATATCAAGCTGGAAACAGGTAGATTCTGAAAATAGACACACTGGTGGTGTAGATACTGTTCTCATATCGCTTTTAACATTCCGAAAACGCGCGATCATTTTTTTCGACATAAGGAATCCGACTAATTGGCATAGCTTATCACAAACCAAAAATCAACATTATTGACATAATGTAAACGCCAATAAACGAAATTGAAATTCTCAACTACACCTTTTACCGGGATCGGCCTCGGGGTCGCACCACAGCTCGGATTGGGGGGGCACTACAACTTTTAATGTGTCCCAATAATTAACATTCTATAAATAGAACCCCCAGCGCTATGGTAGCGCCCAGGCGAAACAAGAATTTGTACATTAGTATACACGCGGCGCGCGTAATAAAAACAGAACTACAAGGTTTATTTGGGGCACATATACAGGGTTTGTTTTGTCATAATATGTCTGGGCATGCTTTTATTTTATAGTTCCGGCTTCGATCAAGGTTGATGCGAATGTCATTTACGTCATGTGATATCAACGTAATGCGTTTGCCACACGTGGGTCACACGGCTTTGTAAATATGACACGAGCGTTTAATAAATATAACACGCGACGCAAATAACGTCCGACTCGGCAACACAAATGCAATTAAAACTTTAAAACCAAATAATCTTTATTGTAACCTAATATAATAATAAGATAATAAGATCGTAACATGAAGAAGCCTAAATATAAAATCAGACAGGGGATGTCGACCCGGTGTGTAATAAATACAGAACCGAACAAGTGCATTGCCGCATGTCAAACAATTTATTACATTCTTGTGCTCGCGGAGGCATACCACTCGAGGTCTCTGTCCTCTCGTATTATATATATATATAGTACGCCATCGCATTCGTCCCTTATTAAGCTGGCGATCAGATAAGGCCCCCACTTCTTACAATGTTATATGCTACCAGGTTGACCTGTTAAAAGGGTTAGGACGTGCTGGCGACGGTAACAAGATCTGATATGTGTAGCATGAGATCCGTTCTCCTTGCATTAAAGATGCTCTATCTCTTTGTAAGCATGTGTTATATAGTTCCGGGGTATAACATATTAGATATGAATCGAAGACCCCTGTCCGGAAATGCTTCTATCGATTAATATTGATTATATTTCGAATATTTTCTGTCTAAAACGTGTGGTTGTTTAGCTAACGAACAATAGTGGTTACTGCTAACAGAGACCATAAATTTTATTGTGTTATTTTGTCACAAATAAACGTTAATTAGACTCATTATCGCTTATAACTATGTAGTAAAACAATACAAACAATCAATCTGTGACAATTGACGTTCGGTGCATAGCTATGGGAACACCATAATGATCTCTATCGCCATGTGGTATCCCCCTGAATGGTCTGTTCTAAAGAATAGAACAATAAAGTGTCCACTTAATCATATCATTTTATAATATAATATTCAAAATAAAATAAATATTAATTGACAGAAGCGTTTCTGGACATGGGTCTTCGTTTCATAGTTATTATTTTATACCCACGAAACTATTTAAAAATTGTTATATGAAGAGATAATCCATCTTTAACAGTCATAACATTGTTAGTTCAAAGAAAAATAGGGCGAAGTTTCTTTGAAAGGTTTATTTTCAATACTGATCCAGAAATGTGATGTCCATTGAGCTACGTAAAAGTGAAGTTTATCAAAGAAACTTTCCCACGCCTCCCCCGTACGTACCCATCAACTCAGGTTTATTTTCAATATTGTTCCAGAAAACGTGTCTCTTTGTGCGTGGTAACCATCTCCATAGATATGCGCGTTACTTCGTAAAATTGACTTTTGACAAAATAACGGGCACAATTAGAGTTATTGTTCTTTTTTGTTTTTGTTAAAGATACACAATCCGTATCATTAGATTCCAGCAAGAATAACATTACTTCAAAAAGCGCTTTAGTTAATGCTAACCACAGTCTGTCAACTCTAGTATAACATTTTCCAAAACGTGTAATATATCAACATTTTGTTCAACGCAATTTCGTATCAAGAGTATGTCGGTCGGGTCGTCGAATATTTGCTAGGCTGCTAAATATTACAGGTGGTGAAAAATAACAGATTTCAAAAATCGATATCTGATAATTCTGAGCTTTGATGTGTGGGTTCCTCGACTCGAATCAATTTTTTTTTTTTTACCCCTGAAGCCTAACAAATAGTCATTTAGGAGCATTAATTCGGAGTGTGTATATCATTATAGCAAGGAGGGCGGTTTCAAGCTACAAAAATCCGATTTTGTTAGCGATGTAAACTGTTAAACAGGTTTCCCCTGGTAGCGTATAGCATTCTAAGGACTTGGTGGAACAAGGGCAGTAATGTGCACATCCCAAGCCTTTTGGTTCAATGTTGCACTCATCGAATGTCCGTCCTATAGTTTCTATATAACCAGTCAGGACGACACATATATTCTTGCCCCGTAATAACCGGCGAATTCCCATTAGCACATTATTGCAGATAATGCAGTCCCCTGATGTGGCCACCCAAGGCATTTATGCATGGCAAACCAGCTTACTACCAATGATAAGTGGTTTGGCAGCCATGCAGCCTTTCCACGGGTGGGTCTCCCAACATAACGCCGGTGTTTTACGGGTACAACTCCCTCCCCCGGGGAACTCTGTGGCGCACGACCACAGAAAACACCACTTTGAATGTGGAGACAAGACAAAGTAGCCCGTCTCACAAAAAAATGACATCATCAGAGATAACAAAGCGGGTAGATTGGTGTTCATCACCGGGTATGTCACAAGGGAGGATGAATTATTAATTCACCTGAGTGCCGTTTTCAGGTGAAACTACAGGCAATGGCATCGAAATAGCGAAATAAAACAATGAAACCAACTAGGCTTTAGTTTGAAATATTTATGGAGGCTTCCACTGACACTAAAATGGTTCTGATTTTAACTGTGGGTAAGATACAGAGCTAGGGCGGAGAAGGCAACAAAGCGTCAGAATCACATTTCATATCGAGTATATATATTATTCATAATCGGTTCCATTTAATAGTCCCCCGGGAGCATACCCGGTTCCGATTTGCGCGACGCCATGTAGCATCTTCATTCTAACAAACGAACCACACGTATTCGGATGACTGGTCGCCATTGTTTTACAGAAGTGTATCTTATTCCACCGAGTTTTACATCCCGATAACGACTATTTCTATTTGCTATTTTATTTTTGCGTTAAAACTATCGGGTGTATGCACTTTACTTGGAGGACAGTCCGGTGTGTAGAATAAAATATTTCGAAAAAAAAAACACCTTATATTCAGGTAAAACGAAGATTTGCGGGCTAGTTTTTATATATTCTAGTGGAAAACAACACACTTGAGCCGAGAAGTGCGACGTTCGATAGAGATTTTGCCCTTAAATATAGTCGAATATATCCAGGGTGGACATGGATGTGGCGACAGAGGAAGGGGTGGGTGGTATATCAGACACCCCCAAAATCATCAATGGCCAACCCCTTCAACTGTTGGAAATTTCATGCACATCAGCTGGAAAGTTAAGACAAAAGATAGGTCGAATTTGTTCTTCTATTTTGACATTCCAACCAGTAGGCCTATTTCGTTAAAAAAAATTAGATCAAAAGTCGAAAGACTGAAATGGCAATTAGTTGGAAATGTCCAAGAGTTGGAAAGTTTGAGATAGAAGCAAATGGAATTTCTCGGACTTGGATACTTCGACCTGGTTCGCAATAGGGGGTGCAGTTGGAAATTTCATGATGAAAATAAGGAAAAATTTTAATAATGAAAATAAGAACATAGTCCATCTATTTTTCATATATTTGTTGTGATTTACAGACTTGTATGTTATTTCGCATGAAAATACTTCGAATACCTTTATTCCATTTAACCTGGTGCCTCAGTGTGCGTACATTTTAACAGCCCCCCCCCCCAGTGTCTCCATAATTTTTCTGATTTCTTGCTACACGAGAAATGATCCTAGTTGAGAGTGAACTTTAAATTCTCATGTTGCAAACGTATCTAAACCTGGACACAGTCGTCGTTTTTTTTGCAGATATGCAGCACACTTCCTTGGTTTAAAATATATAGACAAGTTGTGGAGAATACAATCAATTTAATACACAAATGAGAGGGGAAACCAATTATTAAAGGCACGGGCGGCGTTCGTTGCAGAAATATTCATATTTGTTCAAATCGCCATCAACAGAAGGAATATTAAAATATTTGTAGTTTTGTTCATATGCCATACATAATCAGCGCGTAAATAGTATATTGTCGTCAAGACGTACGATGGTGTACGTAAACAAGAGCCTGCTCGTGTTACAGAAGTTGTGCCTATATGTTTATATAACACAGCGCAATTCTATTGGTTAATCACACAAAAATTCAGGAAAACAGTAACAAATAACGCTCTTTATGATAACCATATCCGGATCTAAACAAAACGTAACGTTTTTTGCTTTTGTTTACATAACAAAGGGGAAAAGGTGACAATAACATACTGTTTATTTATGATTGGTATAAGAACAAGGTCTGTCTATATTTTACTATTCTTTCTGTTTATGGCGGTTTTTTACGGAGGTGAATATTTTAACAGCATACCCACCGCCAACGCCGCCCGTATCTTAAATGCTGGCTCCCACGTGCTCATCTCGAAACTTAAAGAAGTTTGGTAACAATGTTGAACACGATAAGGGTAATGAACTATTTCAAAAGTACTAACTACATAATTTAACACGAGCAGCACCACTGTGGCATCATACGGCAGTTGTCTTACTTGTTTCAAATTGCATTTCAGAAAGATTCCATAGCTTTGAGTTATCAGCAGAAAACAAATCGAATAAATAAAATGTAAATCAAAACAGCCCCATAAATCTGGTGGGAATCATTCAACAAATCCCCGATGGTATTTTGACTTCAGCCACACACCATTCAAGTTTGGTGGTGATCTATAAGAAACCAATAGAGTTGCACGAACGCCCGAATTTCAAAGTAAAAAAAAAAGGTCTTAACTCTGGTAAAAACATAGGCGGACGGAATCTGTACTTTGTGGTTTCAAACCTGCATACCAAATCCATTCAGTCAACATTAACTGAAGTTATCACCACAATTCTTGACCTGTGTTTTGTGGTATATATATGCCATATTTCATTTCATATTTAACCCTTCCTATACTAAATCATCACTGACGAGTAGTTAGTTATCCAATTGGAAATGTTCAGATAATAAGTTCAACAAACGACCATTGGTCCGTTCTTTTAAAATCAAATGTGACATATAAACTCAACCTATAAATGCAAAAGAATATCATTTTGTTTTTGAAAATTTAACAAAATAATGTTTAGGTGTCCCTCTAAAACCTCGAAACTATATGTTTTCCTGTATATAGTACTTCTTGTTCCAAACTTGTTTTATACCATAGAATCTAAATAAAAAGAAAATAAGATTCGTTAAAACTATCCTGGAACCCTGAGCACATCTTTAAATGTGGTCGATGCCTTGCTCAACAAATTTCTTAACCGAATGTCGCATTCGAGGAGAACCATATAAATATAATGACTATTCTTTCAGTTTCTACGCATATGAACATTTACCAGAATGTGTTGAGGACCAGTAACATTTGTTCATTGCTTAATATGCGTGACCAAGTTATCATTTATTATCGGAAAGGCACCTTGAGAACTCCCTCAATTCAGACCAAGCTTGAAAATCGGTCCTGGTTAAGTGGTCCTGATATTTGGCTATGTTGTTGGTGGGTCCTGTTGAATTGACATGATACTATAGTGACCTAGGATCTCTCAAATGTGCAACAAGTCACCCAGCATCTCAAAGTCTGATTTAAAAATAATAGATTTTCAATCAGTGGGCGTGTTAATTATTATTACAATACTGATTTGATTCTGATTTTCGCTGATTTTGGAGTAAAATTTCAACCGCATTTGATGAATATTCCATTCGCATTGAGTTTGTTTGACTGTCGCAGACTAACGAGAATTTGAGAAGCTGGGTAACTTTTTGCACATTTTGGGAGATCCTGTGTGTCTTTTTGCTTGTTTGAGAGATCCTGTGCTCGACACCACGCGACAATGACCAATTCAGCGATACATGGTGGGGGAAATGATGCTGATAAGAACAAATACCGTAGTTGTCATCTTCACTGTGTTTGGCTAATCCCATGGCTAATCCCAGCGATTTGCGAAAAGGCCAGGGGCCTGTTTCATGAAGGCAACTTATGACATAGTTGTGACTTAAGATGGTCATAAGTTCAAACTTCAGTCATAAGTGCGTTTCACGAACAAGGTCTTAACTTAAGATGGTCTTAACTTTGGTCTTAACTTTACGACTGCTGTGAGGTGTCATAAGATAATCTTAAAGTTAAGACCTATACGTTGTGATCCGCAGTTGGTCCGAAATGTGGATGGATCTAGTTCATGTATATATTATTATAAACACATTTAACTGAATAACATCTTGCTAGCACGGAGGGGTGTTTCAGAAATGGTAGTAATTAATAACCAACTGGTAAGCTATAGCAGTGACGTGGCCAGTGGTTGCAACATTGGGGGGGGGGGGGGTGTCCGCTACTAACTGTAAAACACCAAGACCGGACTATATATACATGTCTAATTGCTATAACAAAAAGAATATATTTCCATAGAGTTGGACATCATTTGCGATTCAAATCACCCAATCGCACTGTAGACAATAATCATGTTGAGACAATTAGTCCGAACTTTTTCACATCGAGGATTATAGTGAATGATTTATACTCCGTTTTTGTTATTATAAATGCTTATGTCAGCTATTATTATTATTATTATTATTATTATTATTATTATTATTTACTTGCCTTTCTATATTATTATGTTATAATTTGATTGTAAAATATATTGTATATGTACCCCGTATATATATCAGCAAGATAATAATACATAATATGTGTTATTTTATAATTATTATGTATATTATCATAACCCACCCACGCGAATCTCAGATCTTATACATTTATTACATCTGCATCACATGTTTATTAACTATGAAATAAAAAGATATATAGCATGTATATACATATAGTATACGGACAGCGCGGGCACACCGGGATCCGCGAAAGAACATATCACTGTGAACCGGCCCACAAACCACTTGGGGAATTACTAAAATACCAATATAGACTATACCAGTGGTATAGTCTATATTGGTATTTTAGTAATTTTCCCCAGGGGCCTCTGAACCGGCCGTCTGTTAATGTTTTGTTAATTATAAACGCTCTTTATTAGAAGTCGTTGCTTTGGTTTTTATTAAAACATATATGCAAAATGTCGTTCAACATAGCCCTGTACGTACTTTCGAAGTTCATACGCAGTTTGTTAATTATAACAGGACCAAATGGCATTAACATCATTTATATATGGCTTCTACAAGTATGTCTCAGATTGGAAATACGTGGTATGAAGTCCTATTCACATTATAGCAATATAAATAAAGAGCGTTTAGTGTTAGTATTCCAAGAATGTTGGCAATCAATAAAGAGCGTTTAGTTCATCGCTTGCATCGTGGTGTATTGTATGTGTATGCCGTCGTGGCGACATATTCGGTTTCCTAGTATTATAGATGCTTCAAAGACGTATAATGTATTAGAACCTAATATCAGCAAACGAAAGGAGCGAACATATATGTCTCGCGTCGCCTTAATGGCATGTTATATGGGTGAAGGACCACATTCTGAGCTACGATGTATAAGTCCCTTTAATAACTGAAATAATATATTTGAGCTCGTTACGTTTGTATAAAATAGGCATTGGAAGCATGCAGCTATGTGTGGATGCATGGAGTCTGACGCGAAAACACAGTTAAAAAGCGCGCTCGTGCAGTTAAGTATGCACCAGTCATTATACTGATTATCGCCCCTGTATTACAATGTCATAATTATTCTTAGACACGCCCTAGTATCTGTCACCAGACACTGCATCTCGGCATATAACATACACAGAACCAATATTTTCTGTGCATAACTGTAATAAATTGTCGAGAGCCAGTCTAAAAGCGCGCGAACTTAACTTCGGACTTAAGATTGTTTTATGAAACGAGTTCGTGAAACGGAAAAGTAACATCATAAGATCCACCTTAGATTAAGTCCATCTTAAGTTAATCTTATGACCTTGCTTCATGAAACGGGGCCCAGTACGTATAGCTGTATGAAACATTCAAGGACATATGTATCTATAAACATTTTAATTAAGGCTGCGCTGTTGTCTGAAACATGACAGGAATGGCCATCTTGGTTGTAGTCGGTAAGAGCATTATATTAAAATATTTTACAATATATACGTTTTAATGTGATATGCACATTGAAATCTCAATGCGCTAATTAGCTAAACACTGTGAAGATGACAGATTTGCAAAAAAATAAAATTAACGAAACTTACAGCATAATTTCACACAACAGCATCATAGCAAATCAGCAGGACCAACCAACAACATAGCAAATTATCAGGACCACTTAACCAGGGGTGCATATGCGTGTTCAAGTTCTGTTTTGTTATTAGTAGATTCCATGGACTTCCCATGCACGTGTATAGTGCAAATAACATCATCGGCGAAAATGGGGAAAGAATACCACACACAATATGTTGGAGGACGCTCTCTCAATTAGGTGCCCTCAAGCGGATACTTAATCTCCAAAATATGAGAGATCATCGCTAAAATGTGAAAAGGAGCATTAAAGCGCTTACTTCAAACTTGTGCCCCAATAATAAGCTTGTATTGATAGTGCAAATATATTGCAGAACAACTGAGAATAATGTGGCCTTTGGTGAGAATTTTTTCGAGTCGTCTGCATTAACCTAGAGGGTCTGCACCTTGGGTGTCTTTCGACGTCGTTAGCGGCCGCCGCTGAATGGCCATCACGTTACACTCCACAGGTGGCACGCGCGCATGCGTCCGAATGAAAAGGTCCCGGCTCATAGCCCGTTCACGGTTGATGTCATCTATTCATCAACTCTATTCGTCCATGATTTTGTCTGAAGTAATCAGATGAAAATCGCCGATTTGTGATCTCGATTTGCTGCAAGCTAAGCTTTTGTATTTCTCGCTAATATGATTTTGATTTAAGAATCGATGTTGTATACAAATTGGCCATTGTAAATTATCTAGAAAAAAAGTACCTTATTACGAAAAAAATCCATGCCAACGACTCGGATTACAGTGTTCATATTCCCATATAGTATGCATAAAGCAGTTTTCCATATTTGAAGCCTTATAAAGTTTCCGGATCTGCGATATAATTTGGTTCAAATGACACCCGTTTTCATTCTGCATGTGCTGCTTCTCGTGGGGCGGGTGCTATAGATGTATGGTTTAGAGAAAATGAATTTTGAAGCAATGTGTTACTTAAACGCATATGATATATCTCTGGAACGGAAACGCGAACAATGTCATTGGGGCCTCTTTTGAAGGAACTTCCATACGAAATTACATTCGTATCCGATAGTCGATAGCTGATATGTATGCCCACGCGGACGGACGGACTGACCGACATATAGACGGACCTCCTTCGAAAAGTGTGAGTACAAAAATGATAAAACCTACATCCAGTTTGCGAGTGCCAAAGAGGGGCGATATTCTGATCAGCCCTATCCTTGAAAAATGGTTGCCATTAGAATATATACGAGTATATAGCAATCTTCCCAATTTTACGGAGAAAAGTTATGGAAGATATTTGACCGCTCATTGTCCCGTAAAACCACAAATGCAAATGATTGACCCCACGACTAACCGTAGATTTAATTAGTTCAACTGCAATTATATGATGCCATTATCCATTGTGTGACAATAGGCCTAATAATCACGAGTCGATGCGATTCGAGACAAAGAGAATCAGAATATTTGTTTTTTTATTCCATGACCAATCATCACAATTATCATAATATATAATACATAAAGTGTAAAGACAACAAAAAATGAGACAAGTCATGTGGAGGCGACACGACCTATCAAGATTAAATCTAGTCGTTATGACTATAACTATTTATTAAATATTTCATCTTGATTATAATTATTCAGTTTAGCACAGCATTGAAATACGTGTAGTGGTGCAAGTGGACAGTTTGATAAGTCATTTAGATCATAGAATCTTTTTCCATAAGCGAATATTTGTTTTAATTTGCGAAATAATATTAAAATTTATACTGAAAGTTCAATATCCACATGCACTTATATTATTACAGATATATAAAAAAAATATATATATTAAATATAATGTTCAATGTATTAGCAAATGTATAAAATCAATATATATTTTCCATATATATATTTTTCACAGTATTAGCACTGAACTAGGCACCTGACAAAGCAACGATGTGAATGAGACAACAGTAATAGGTTATTGAATTTAAATTCATCTAAAATTTTCTTGTATTTCAACGTCTGAACATTGTAGATTTAGAACAATCAATCATTACTTGCCAATCGAAACCAGTCGATGGTCAAGCGCTGTTGAAGCTGATAACACTTGTACCCTATGCGACGATAACAAAGTTGGTGCTGAATTTCATTATCTGCTTGAATGCAAGATTTTTAGCCTTTTTTGCTTTTTTCTTTTTACGAAAACGACATTTGCCAAGGATATATTTGCATAGATCGAATACAATTGTAACGAATAATATATTGAACATGACAGATTTTGCTGCGTTGCGTAGATTAAGTGCTTTTATCCGAATTATTAATCGGGTAATTAAGACTACTTTATTATGATGTTGATTATGATGATGATGATGATGATAATGATGATGACTGTGATAATGATGGTGGTGTTGATGATGATTATTATCGATGGTGACAACGACGATAATGGAGAAGAGGTCAAAGATGATAATATGGTAATGATGATTATGATGGTGAAGATGAAGGTCAAGCGACGATGATGATGGTGACTTGATATGGATGAAAATGATGATGATGAATATGGTGATGATGATGATGAATTCACAAAGAGTGCCTGCTAAAGAGCGCCTATATACCTTCATTTCACAAAAGCAGTAGATATAGAGAGCGTTTTCAATTATTTTCTTTTCTACTCGTTTTCAGCGTAAATCTGATGGAAGGTTTTCATTTATTCAAAGGACGAGTCTGACCGACTATTAATCCCGGTTAACAGCATATAAACATTACAAATTCGTCACAATAATCAACATAATAATGGCAATTCTATCATTCGATTCTGTGTTACTCGAAAGTCCTTCGTTTGGGTGTTCTTTGAATTCTGTTCGCAGCTCGTATATTTTGTTCATTTCATCTTCAGTATTTTCCTTACTAAAATAAATCTTATATGCTATAAGATATATTATTCAATAGTACAACAATATACTGCACCAAACCATAATTATATGTATAGTCGGTTTACTTTCATCTGAGGAACAGCGGCTCTGAAATGTTCGGAATGACCCTGTGCGCCAACTCTATTTGCTGTATTACCGTGTATGTATATGCTTTTCTGTACTAATTGGTTACGTAGCGTTTTTCCGAAAACCCATAACTCCGAAGGTCCGATTCTCCGAAGGTCAGATTCTCCGACGCCCCGATTCTCCGAAAGCCCATAACTCCGAAGTTCCGATTCTCCGAAATCCCATAACTCCGAAGACCCATAACTCCGAAAGCCCATAACTCCGAAGGCCTATAACTCCGAACGCCCATAACTCCGAAGGTCTATAACTCCGAAGGGCCGATTCTCCGAAGGTCCGATTCTCCGAAGATCATGTTTTATCGCTTATTAAATAGTGTACAGTCCAGTGGCGGGGTCAATGGGGCCCTAGGGAAGACCGCCCCCATAAAACATGTCAAATGTCATGTAAACGTCAGGAAATCCCTCCTAGGCATTCAAATATTCGCAGTGTTCCTGCCCAGGGGAGCCCCCGGACCAACGATTGGGGGCGACCCCTCCCATGTATGCGCTCCCCAAATCAGGCCTTCGTGATATGCTTTCGGCATATAATATGCATGATATATCCCCCACATATGCTAATTAATGTGCACCCCTAAATGGGAACCCTGGCTCCGCCACTGGTGTGCACCGGGTATATTATAACGAAACGCTGCAAAAATGTCAGAGTAGCCTAACATGCACAGGGGCGACAAGTTCTTCCCCGTTCACCCCTGTACATTTTACTCTGGCACCTCATGGGCCAACGTAACGTTATAGTATCTGGTGTATAGTCAGTGGCGGGCCAGGATTCCCATTTAGGTGGGGGCAGTAGGAAAAGTTTGAATATTTTGATGCCCCATGAACGATTTACGGGCGTTTACATGACATTGGACGGGCCCATATTGTCTGAAATAGCAAGTAGGGGGTTTAATGGGGGCAGTGGGGATTTTGGGACCCCTTGGCTTCGCCACTGGACTGTACACTATTTAGTAAACGATAATACCCCGATAAAACACAATCTTCGGAGAATCGGATCTTCGGAGAATCGGACATTCGGAGTTATGGGCCGTCGGAGAATCGGGCCTTCGGAGTTATAGGTCTTCGGAGATATAGGTCTTCGGAGAATCGGCCCTTCGGGGTTATGGACTTTCGGAGAATCGGATCTTCGGAGTTATGGGCCGTCGGAGAATCGGGTCTTCGGAGTTGTGGGCCGTCGGAGAATCGGGTCTTCGGAGTTGTGGGCCTTCGTAGTAATAGGTCTTCGGAAAACCGGTCTGACACCATTTTCACGCCAGTCGTAATTTTTGGGAGTAACTCGAACATTACAATTTTGTCACGTTGGGTCAGCAGGTGGAAGGATTTGATATATGCATGTCCAAACTCTACAGTATGTATGTATGTATGTAATTATGTATGTAATTATGTATGTAATTATGTATGTATGTATGTATGTACGGGTGTATGTATGTATGTCTAATTGTCTATGTATGTATGTCTATGTATGTATGTATGTATTCACATAGGTTCATATTGGACTTATTTAATTATACCCGTCATTCCGTTGAATGGCGCGTGTCGCAGTGAAAATACATTATAAAGAGCGTTCATTTGGCAAGTCGTGTCGACGAAAAAGGTAGATTCGATAGTAGTGGATATATAAGCTTATTTCGAATTTAAATAAGCTCAGATACCACTGTTTTGATCGTGTCCCATTTCTGTTCATAAAATGCGTAATTCAGATTCATATAATACCAATATGGGCTTATTTGTGTGTTTGAAATAAGTTCTATATGAGATTATTTTCAGGAGAACAAGCTGAAGTGTTCTAGATTTTGAATTATTCCATTAGTTTGAAGATGTAACTTTATTTCTGAAAGATTTAGGTTTTGGAAAAATCCCACGGCTATCAGAGCTGAACCAAGATATTTCTGCGCTACCTTGAGTATAGTGGCAGAGCCTCACAGGCCTTGCCTCGTGACTTAATAAAAAAAGCGTTCTGAAGAAATGCTTTGAAATCGACAGAACATATAGATCTATACTAGTTAATTAACTTGGCCGATCAAAGCTTAGGTTGAGTGACTTATTTTGTGTGAGATTTTAAACAACCAATTCCTAAATATTTAATGCAAAATATCGAAAGGGAGTCTCATTAATCAGGAGCGACCAGTTTCAAAGACTTCACAGGTAGGCCCCTGGGACGTGTAGAACCATTTCCACGCAGACAAAAAGAGACATTTTAATCATATGTTCCTCGATTGTTCGCGTCTAATTTGTCGTCGTGCATGACCAAACATTATTTAATAAGCCTCTCCGATTCTCCATCACCGACACATCTGTTAAGGTTTGAAAATATCGTTTCTGGTGTACCGTTAGGTCGTTAAGAAACCGCTGAAGCCGATAGGGAGAAAGAATGACGATCATTGATTTATTTCTTTGCTTGCATGCAAGCACGATTAAATCGCTATTCGACGTCCCCAATTGTTGATTAAATTTGTTTTGTATTCTCGTAATAAAGTGCTGCCAATTTTCCTCTCTTGTCAATAAGACGACCAAACAGATTTAATCGCGACGAAAACCCATGATTATACCAACATTGCACGAGAGAATTTCTACTTTTGATATGTACCCCAGTCACGAAATCCCGATTGTTCTGTGCAACGAGGCTTCTCTGATCGCAGCTTCCGATCCATTGCTGTCTATATCTTTTGATCTTCCGCCGAGAATGACCATAATAAACTCTCGGTGCGAATCTGATTTTCATATATCGAGTCTGGCCACCTGTTATCACGGCAGGCATGTTGATATAACGGTTAATTTCCCGTGATTTTATGGGAAATATACAAAACGCCGCCAGAGATATATCTGTTTATTTTTCGTGGAAAGAATCCATTTCAGGTTCCGCAGCAATATATTCTTTTGAGATGTTTTTCTCGCTTTATCATGACGGAAAGCAGCATATTGCACAAATAAGACACCACATTTAATGACGTGTCGATTTGGTGGGATTGAGGGGCCACCACGCAACCCTCGTCAATATATTCAAAAATGAAAAGTTCGTGCATTAAAGGGACACAAGGCCTTCGATGTTATGTGGGTTCATACGATATAACACGAAAGTCTGTAAAACAAATATTTCGACACATACACGAAAAAATTAAATTGCCTTATTTTCAGTTTTAAAGGTACGGTTGGCCTTGGCGGTGGGTATCCTGTGAAAATATTTCTACCCGTCAAAAACCACCACAAACAGAAAGAACAACAAAATGTAGACAGACTTTGTCCGTATACAAATAAGAAATATCGCATAAACAGTATGTTATTGTCATATTTTTGACCATTGTTATGTAAACAAAAGCCTAAAAAGTTACTTTTCTGGTGTTTGTTTATATTATGATGGTAAACATAAAGAGCGTTCTTTGTGGGTGAATTCCTGATATGGAACGAATAAAGAGCGTTTATGCCATTTGTGTGTGATTAGCCAGCAGCATTGTGTTGTCTTCTGTAACACAATCAGGCTCTTGCTTAGGTAAAATATAGTAAATATTTATGATAACATGCTGTTTACGCGATGGTCATGGTATATATGAACGAAACTGTATGCGTTTTAATGTTTTTCGGTTTACGGTGATTGGAACAAATATGAATATTTTCGACAACTAAGGCCTCACGTGCCTTTAAATGCTTTTTACAATGTACATCTGTAATGAAATATTGCATATCATTTGGGGATGCCCAAAAAATGTTATCTTTATGTGTAAATATATTGCAAATTTCAACAAAAAAATAAACTTTTTCGATAAATTCTTGTTTAAAAAAAAATACTATGATACAAATGTATTGTAAATGTTCTGGATCAAGGGTCGTCGTGAAAATAGGTTCATATTGGACTTCACTTATATTATTCTAAAATAAGCCCATAGTGGACTTATATAGATTATTGGGGGGGGGGGCTAATTTAACCCCGCGATTCTCGAAAGGGCCGATAGGCTCTTTCCTATCGGCCCTTCCTATAGCGGACTTATACCTCTTATTCCAGTTTTTTCGATGGATGGCGCGGTCCACAGAGCAAACACATTACAAAAAGAGTACATCTGGTAAGTCGCGAGTTGGTTTATTCGCGTTAATTTCCAGTCTGTTCTAGTGAATTTTATTTTTAATAGTCTCCACACAGGGCATTTTTAATAACCAGCGTTTATGTCCATTTATGTCCAGCGTATTTGAGTTTTAAATAATCCAATATGGGCTTATTTCGCGCAATTATAAAATAGTATGGTGATTAGTTTCACGAGGACAGGCTGCAGGACCACGTTATATGCCAAAATATATGTAAATGTATGTGAAATATCACTATATAATGCAAGTGTCTATCCCAATCCAAACATTTTCCCCAAAAACCTTGCCCTTCCCTGAAATTACTTTTAATCGACAGAAGTTTCTTATGGTACAAAAATGAACTTCTTTTAGGTTCATCCTGACAATTTTCTTCTTATCCTGTTAACATACAAAGAATGTGATTCACATATAGATATTTTGTGTTTGTATGAGCATCGCCCATAGATTAATAATATCCTATATGCCCTGAAGTTAATCTCTAAAACTGATTTTTTTTTCAACTAACATTGAGAGTCCAGAATTGATGTGCCAAGACAAATCTAACTTCATCATTCGAACAAACCTATCAAATTCAAACGGACTCCTCCAATCTCTATCAGAGCGCACCAGTCATACTCCCTTTCTGATCAAGTCATCAAGGGAGGTAAACCCTGAATGGAGTTTGGGACTCCTCCTCATTGTCGCTATCATTGTCCTGAAACTCTTCTTGACCGCCATCTAGTAGAACTTCAATGACGTCATCTGGGAAAACTTTATCACACACAGTTGGTAGTCTCTCTTTGGTCCAACCATTCATTGTCAAGTTATAGGTAATGTCAGTTTTGGAGCTGATACAAGTCTCCACTTTCTGGCGATCACGTTAGCCCTTTGTATTTACAACGTTAACGTATATCATGAAAAGATGGGAGTACAGACATGTCTGCAATGTTCGTTCAAATAAAAACCACCGTGCCTCGTCCTCGCTTTTGACCCGTTGACAATAGAACACACATACGAATTATTCTAAGTCATACATAGAGTCTGACCATCGAAGGAACACTCAGTGCCTAACTTGGCCTTAGATCTCGTGAATTTCAGTCTTATTTTCTAAGACTTTCCAGCCCAACTTTTTATCCTTTCTGAAAATTATGACAGGTATAACCATTACCAGTGATTTGATGCATGGAAACCAATGGGGGCTTCATTAACGCCACCGGTGTATACTGTTATACAAATTTTAGAAATCTGTGGTCCCATGGGGATTTTAAAAATAGATAATTGGTTTTTCCGGTTATTTTGGGACGCGTTAAAGTTCTACTGCGACCCCGAGCCCCGTAAAAGCTGTAGTGGGAATGTCCAAGTTCGTGAAAGTTCCACTGACTATGCCGATGATTTGAGAAGCTTTATTGTTTTAGGATATTGTAGGAAGGCTAATCTGGCCGTGTCAAATTGAGCTATAGCGATGGGATATCTCGCAGGACAACACATTTCGGGTTTTCCAGGGGTGTGTATTCGTTGGATGTCTTATACTTGTAGTGTGTAACTATTATGACCGCGTTAATTGCGTTCGATGTTTAGGTATGAACAATGGCTGGGCCATGGACACTTGGAGATTTTATGGCGGGAACACAATTTTGTATCCGCATTTAGAAGCGTTCTGGTTTGGCGAATGAAAAACCAGCAGTAATAAGCCGTAGTTTTTTGTAATAATTTGAAGGATTAGTTGTTTTAACGGAATTCTGAGGCGGTGCATTTATGTAACCAATATATTTTATATTATAATTTATATTTATGGCTAATAATATGATCTTGGGGGCGTTACCATTTCTGACTATGGTTTTCTTGTATTGTAGTGTGCATGGCATCTCATGCAATGTCACCACCACATATTATCTTCCTGAATTTCCATTGGTGTCCGTATATATTATACTAGCAGGTGACCCGACTTCGTCCGGGCTTCGACCTTGAATTGACCATTTTGAAGGTCAAGGTCAGGTCGGAGTCACGATTTGACCCGTCCAAAACACTCCCCGGACAAAATTATCCGTAGGTCGAAATCCGTCCAGCAGTTTTCCCGACCATAGCTAACAGACAAACAAACAGACAGAAGTCCCAAAATATATATTAGATCATTTGTGGGTACCCGTTTCAAGGTGAAGGTCACATCGGGTGGAAAAACTGGCCCGATGAAAATCTCCCCCATTCCCAGGAACCCCTAATAAGTACGAACACAGAATCACACAACACGCTCATGTCTGTACACAGACACAACACGCTCATGTCTGGACACATCATGCTCTTTATCAACAACACTGCGGATACTAACGCTCTTTAACTATCACGCGATTAACCCCATACAATTCCAAGACGGCGGCAGTGGGGATGGAGAATGAGTGCCCGGAGCTTCTCAAAAGCAATGCGACGACACTTCATGTAGGATTTTACCAATAGATAGGAAGTTTGGTCGAAATCCGTCCGGCAGTTTTCCCGGCCAAAGCTAACACACAAACAGACAGAAGTCCCAAAATATATATTAGATTCTAAGTTTCCGTTTACATCTTGAAATCATCAAGGTGAATGTTTTAATGCAGGTATAGACGTGTGTATACACCATGTTTCAATAAATCAAAATTATCTGGGACTTGACAACATTGTATCTCATGCCGATTCTGACCAAATTATTTTAGCCGTATATTCCAGTAGTCGATAATATATGTTTGTGCTGTTAATGGCACTATTTGGTCTATATATATATTGGTATTTCAGGGTAATGTACCCTTTCGAATATTGACACAGAACGGATTTATCACCTTATTGGAACAGCACAATGAACTTCCTACGAAATTGTATATGTGACCATACGATTACAGGTACTGGTGTTTTATTATGTCCTATATCATGGGACATACATCTTTGTGTCGTTCTTTCGCAGTTGGTTGTTATCTTGCTTTTGATTGCATAAAGCTGTAAACTCGCTCTTATGACGTCCATTTCTACTGCCTCATATAAATTTAACCATTAATCAAATCAAAATAGGTCGACATGTACTTTAACAACTTGTAAACGGACTTTATATGCAACCGAAATAATTATTCAACAAATCAAATTTAGAAAAGTCGTGTTCCGATCTTTCTTCAGCATGCATGGGACAATAAAGAGTGTTCCTTGTTAGTTTATTTCTGATATTGGAAAATAAAGAGCGCTTGTCTCTAATTGCTCTGCGAAAACTTGAAAACAGCTAGGAAAGTGCTATGAGTATATTTAAAGTGTTATTTAAGGGTATATTGAAGCGTGTTTGTGGGTATCTGTATCGATGCTCTTAAAGACGTATTAAGGACTTATTCGGAAGTGTGAAACTGGTAAGTTAGTACTCGGCGCTATGCCAACTAGAGGAATGTAACATTCTACTAATGTCGCCCGAAAACAAATCGACCGTATCACCCCATAGAAAACATCGTCTGAACTACGCGCAATTGTAAATATTGACTTCTCGATTCGGGACGCAACTATAGTTGGCGATAAACTAAGGCAAACGATTTCGCCACGGAGAGTCACTGCATTGAATTAATATATAATAATGACGGTGTGTGTTGTCAATTTGGTTTTATTACACGATCCTACCCTTATTCCATTCAATAAACCCATTCTATAAATTGTGATATTAAACGTTCGTTTAATAACAGGAAATAGTGCCAGGTGACCTTTGACTTCCGGTTTGTCGACCTGTTAACATTCCGTACGCTACGTCTCAAAATACTATGGCTTCCAATATTTTTCCAACAAACTATTACGAATGAAGAGTTTGAAAAGTTATGTCATTAAATATACGCCATTAAATGCGTTAAAAAGTCTGTATTTATCTGGGACTATTTCGTTACGCGGGCAAACAACGAATAGTTACGTGAAACGTCATCGCATGCCTTATAGAAGCCGACGTTAATTTCGCGTCACATTTGTCGATTTAAGTTTGTTTTGTCGATGTTTTGGATCATGTAATAAATAGAATCTACAACTCGTCCCCAGTTTATAGCGGAAATTACAAAACTCGTCCAGTAAATTAGGTCTGGACCTCGCCAAAGGCTCGGTCCAGACCTAATTTACTGGACTCGTTTTGTAAATTCCACTATAAACTGGGGACTCGTTGTAGATCCTCTATATACAATCTGATACAATTTGTAAAAAAAATACTACTTTAAGCAAGATTATTCTCCTTTTCTACTAATCACCCCAAGGGTACGTTCATACGCTGACAAGTTTGCACGGTATGTTTTTGCCAGCGTATGAACGTATCCTAATGGAGTGCTTCACATCACTTTAATATAAATTAGAGATTATTGGTGGAATCTTATGAAAATTCTTTCTGGACAGAGCTATTGGTTGGGCATCTTTGCGTCTTAACTGCTTTAAACACCTCTCAATTTGTATTTTGTATGTAATCTTTGTATCTGTTTATGGCAAAACCATCAGATTCGTACAGATAAAAGTTATCTATAGCGTCAGGAACATGTTCATTAATCTGATCCCTATATAACAACTTTTAAAAACTCGCGATTGTGAATATATTGAATCTCATGTCACAAAGGAGTTACTATACGGAGTCAATGCTCTGAGTGATATATTGGGCACTCGGCCCAAGTAAAACAGTCTTAACTACTTTGATAATTTCTCTGGAAAACAAAATTCATAAAATATATTGGGTGATATTCAGTTCAGTCACAAGTCTCTTCTAACGTTGAATGATCGCCTCAATTGTTTGGAAAGTTCGATTTAGGACAAATGCATGATATTTAAAAAAGTGTCCGATTCTCAATTCGGAAGGACAGATGTTCTGCAAACTATGCCAGAGTTCAAATTTTAATCTCTGTGATTCGCAGAATGTTTTTCGTTTTTTTTAACACCGGATATATAGGAGCAGTTACGGAATATTCCTATTGTTGGTAATTGCTTGTTAGGTTGTAAAACTACATGTGAGTTCAAAAGTTCCAACATAGAATACAAGCGACTGACACAAAACTTCATTTTTAAAAGATCTACGCTATATTTATTTGGAAAATGGTTGACATTTACTGAGGAACCAGGTGTACATTATATAAAGTTGAGTGCAATCCTTTGTGAGTCAACATATACTGATCACTGGGTGCGAGTAAACTATATATTCATTACTATCATTCACTACCACTCATATTCTTAAAGCATCTGGATTAGTACGTGAAATACTTACATACACACAGAGGAATTTGGTTCATCGGGGAACCAAAACCTTGTTCCCAGATTTGTCCCATGTTTTGGTAATTCGCGAAGAACCAAATGAAGAACATGTTTTGGTTCTTCGCGAAGAACCAAAACAAAGAACCAAATCAAGTACAAAACAGATATTATGGTTTTACGTGGATCCAAACTTATTTCTAATTTTTGTCCTGAGGGGAGAACCAATATGACATGCTTTGGTTCTCTCCCCCAGATATAGAACCAGAACATGGAACCAAATAGTTCCATTGGGTTCTCCATTTGGTTCATCAAATGCCCTATACTAGGAAACAATTATGAGTGTTTGTGGAAACAATATCGTTTGGTGAGTCTTTGTTTCTGAAAGTTCCATTAGTTCGTATATATAAATACGTTTTACTGTTTAAAATTGATATCACACGATGTTGGTTCACTGAATAGCCCCCCGAAGATGTTCTAATGTCTTAACCCTTTACCCAACAAACCGGCCAAAACCGGCCAAATAAAGCTTCAACAGCCTAAAATATCTTCGGTCTGTCTCAATAGAACCATACAAATATGGATATCATTGGAACCGGCTCCTTGACCACATTGTGATAGTTACAGTTATACCCTGTGCCAATTCATTCTCTTATATATGCGAGTCGACCATAGGTCGCCTCGCATATATAAGAGAATGCATTGGCCTAAAAAAAATCTTTTTAAAACATTTTTTCTTACATTCTTTAACAATTTTATAATTTGTAATGTGTTAAGCCAATGCATTCTCTTATATATGCGAGGCGACCTATGGTCGACTCGCATATATAAGAGAATGCATTGGCACAGGGCCGTTCTGTTGGGTAAAGGGTTAAGGAAATATCGAATTATATTTATACAGTTATTGTTCCATACTCCCCCACCCATAGTTGTGATATGAGCAATAGAGTTACGCCTGCCAGCAATCTAATGATCGGAATCTATACCTGTGATTTTTTCAAAGGAATCCCGCTTGATTTAGTCTTCACATCTATACATTTTAGACTATAGGACATTTAAGCTATATGCCATGTTCCCACACAACGTCGAATTCGGT